>JABUQX010014417.1:0-27500 GCA_015478945.1 Trachelipus rathkii
TATATATATATATATACATATATATATATATATATATATATATATATATATATACTATATAATATAATATATATATATATATATAATATATATATATATTATATTAATATATATATATATATATATATATTATATGTATATATATATAATATGTAATATATATAAAATATATATATATATTATATATATATTATATATAATAATATATTATATATATATATAATATATATTATATATATATATATATATATATAATAATAGTTTAATATATATAATATATAATATATCATAATATATATATATATTTATTATATATGTTGTATATATATAAATACTTACTTACTTACTTACATTTCTGCCCCTGACCCACCTTAATTGGAGGGCCACCCTGTTTCCAGGAAGCCGGCTGCCGCCTCTTGGCGGTTCCACAGGTCAAGGAAAGAAGTTATAGAGAAATCGGCGCGGGGGCGTCGAGAGCAGGGCACCTCAGAAGAAGGTGCCCTATTGTGTCTTGGGCATTGTGACATCTAGCGCAAGTGGGGGAGGTGATGTTGGTCTAGTTTGAATCTGTATTTATAATGCCATGAGCCCTGGGTAAGTGGACCTGATTCTGCTCCGAGCGAGTGTCGATTTTGGCCTTTCGGATATAGTCGTTATTCTTTACGCTTTAGGAGAGTTTTTTGGGGCTAGGGTGTAGTAAATGATATATTTGGGCGGTTAGCAGGTAATGTGTTGGTTGTTTAATGTTGTATGGATATTGTAATCCCATGACCAATTGGGCGCGAGGGGGAGGCAGAATATTATGTTGTATTGTGTCTAGTAATGGAATTGAGCTGGTGAAGAAGGGGATTTTAGTCCTTGTCGGGGGAGGGCTTTGAGAGGAATTTTGTGACAAGGGTGGGATGGATTACGTGTTTATCTGATAGATTGAGGTCCCCACCAATCTCAAATGTTGGAGATGGGTGGATTGGAAAGTTTCATTCGGTAAATGTTGGATTGGGGTGGTTTTTGTATGCAAGCCTGTGATAAAATCTGAGAGGGCATGTATTTTGAGAAAATTGGTAATGTTTATTTGTGTTCGATTGAAGAGTGTGGGACCCGATTTGCTGGTGAGGGCAGAGTTTAAAGTTGTTCTGAGGAGTTGTTTAAAGGTGGTGGTGAGGGTGTGTTCCTGTCGCTTGTGAGTGTTGGTTGAGAGAGGGGTTCGGAGGGTGTTTAAGTTTACGTTGGATTGAGGAAGGTGGATTTGCTCTCGATAAAGTGGGGGAAACGTCAATTGTTGTCATAGGTAAGTCTGTATTTTTGGGGTTTGTTTAAGGAAGGGGGTTGTTGTTCAGGGTGATTATCAGGGATGGAGGGAGGATTGTTGACGGTCAGTGGGTTGTAAAGGGGGTAATGGAGGATTTACAGGGGGGATGCTGTATTCTGTTGGAGCCTAACCAATTTTCTAATAGATGTAAAATATTTGGGTATGTTGTGTGGCTATGTTTCCGTCTGGGTGTTGGGAAATAAGACTTATGTCGTCTGCGTAAGTTATAAGTTTTGTGGTATTGGTGGGTTGGGGTTACGGTAAATCTGCTGTGAAAAAGTTTAAACAAAAATGGAGAGAGAATGAATGGCGCCCTGTGGGGACGCCCAATTTTGTAATTGATCGAATGGAGAGTTATGTTTTGTTTATAAGACCCTTTAGCAAAACGGTTGGTGAGGAAAATGGAGACCATTTTTTGTCAAATTATTTTCTATTCTGGGAGTGCGACTCAATTTCACCTTTTCCTTTAATCTTTGATGATGGATGGTATCGAATGCCTTTATTTATGTCTATTGCCGGTGAGTATAGATCTATGGGAAGGGGATTGGTTGAAGCCATTAATGATGTGTTTGTGTGAGGGAGGTGAGGGGTAGTTGTAGAGTGGTTGCTTTTGAATCCGGGTTGGAAATCTGGTGAGATAATAGGGGGGTGGAAATTTTGTTTTGAGGTATTAATTCCTACCAGTCTTACTAATGGCAGCAAATAGAGAGACATGGGCGGTAGGAGGAAGGAAGTAGGGTCTTTTTTTTGGTTGAGTTTTGGAATTATGATAGCTGCTTCCCAGATGGGGTATGTGTAGTTGACACTACTGCCATGATTCTGTTAAGATTTCTGTTAATTGGGAGGAATTGGTTTTTCTCCAAGATATTTTTAAGGTGTAGGTGGATATTGGTCTGGACCTGTCGCTGTTGAAGGTTTTTGAGGGTTTAATGGCTTCCTGATTGCCATGTTGGTTGTAGGTGAAATGGGTAGGAGGTGTGGTTCTAAATTTGAGTTTTCTGAGTTGTTTTTTATATTTTTCTGTTATCGGGGTGGGCTTGGTTTGCGAGAGGAGATGTTGGCATAGTTTTAGCCAAGACTGTTCAGATTGTTTTGTTTTTTGGGGAAAGGAAGGGAGAGGTTGTTGGGTAAAAGATGGATGATGGGATTGTGGGGGGTTTGTTTGCGAGTTGTTAATTTTTTTAATGACTCCTTTGGTTTTCTTATTGTCTAAGCATGAGATGTTATGTTATTGTAAGTAATTCTGAAAACTTATTGAGTGTGGTGAGGTTTTATGAGATTGGGATATTTTGGAGTGTTAGGTTTGTTATTTGGTTAGAATGTGGGGGTGTACTGGGTTTGAGTTTTATTCGAAGGGAGGTTTCTTTGTTGATGAGTTGGGTGTATTTCCAGGGTTGAGTTTGGTGTTATTGATTCTGTGCGGCCTTGGGTATATAGAGGTTTTGCGATTTAAATTGATTTGTATGTTTTTTTTTAAGTGAAATAATGACGGTGTATTGTTAGGCGAAGTTGTGTCCGTGGATAGGTTATTGGTTTTGTTAATATGGGTTTCTAATATGTTAGTAGAATGCAGGCCAGTTTGCCTTTTTATAGTTTGTGAAAGTTGTAATTATTTCATGTGGGGATTGATGAGGGGGGAAGGAGTTTAGAGAAATAAGAGTTGAAAGGGGTCCAATTGTAGGTCATAACAGTTCTTTTGTCCCAGGCTTAGTAGGATTGTACGGAAGGGGAACAGAATTGTAACGTCAGGGGAAGTAGGGGAGTTTGGTTAACTTGGGGAGGGATACGGGTGGGGAGGCCTTGTCTTTTTTTGGAGTTAAGGTATTTAGGGGTTTTCTATGTCGTTTTCTAGGATATGGTTGCCTCGGGCGTCAGAAGGGTAATCTTAATTACCATGCTGTTGTGGTGGGCGTTGAAATCGCCTCCGAGGATGAGATTAGATTTGGGTATCTGGTTATAATTGATAGTGGGGGTGTGAGGTTGTTTGGGAGGGGATTTGGAGAGGTGGGGTGGCGAATTTATAAAGGTTGAAGATGTTGTATGTGGTCTTGTTCAGGGGATGGAGGCAAGATTGGGATGATTTTTTCAAGTGCTTCTTGGAGAAACAACAATGCTCCAGAGGGTTGGCTTGTCCCATCATCACTTCGCATATAGATATAGTGGTGTGATGCTGAATCACCTTGCAATCTAGTCCCGCGCTTCTCCATGGAGTGATAATTCAGAGTCTGAGGGTGTAAACACTGTCGTCCTAGTGAGGCTGTTCGGGTTCGCGATGGGCTGAGTCGATTTAGAGGTGCTCAAGTCAGATCATGATGCGTCATAACGTCCGCGACTGAGAAAACATCGATTATACCGAGGACGTCCGAAGAAGATAGTGCGAACCTAGACGTCCACACGGATCGCCCTGCTATCTGAATTTCACGAGAGAGCGGTACCCCACTGTGAGCTGAATATCTCCAGCTCGTATTGAAATGGCTCATGTGTCTCCGACGTGGCAGATAGTTCTGATATTTTTAAGTAGGTCGCGCATTTACAAATTGAGTTCAATAATGTTTCATATATTAGCACTATGTATCTGAGATTACGCATCAGAGACGCCTCTCAAGCTGATGCTTCATAATCCATATTACCTCATTTTCTCTGTCCTCTCGCTTAGTGAGTTTCGCGCGGTATGGATTGTTAGTTATAGGAGGGCTTGAGGATTTTTTTGAAAGATAAAATGTTGGAAGAAGAAATTTGTATAGAGTTAGCCTCTGGGTTAGTTCTGGGGAGAGTTTAAACAATGGGAGCAAGTCAGGTGAATCCCCACTCACGGCAAACTTGCACAATTGGATTGAATGCTGTTTAATCCAACTCGTTGTTGACAGATGGGGCAGTAATATCTAAGGGGACCCGGGTTTTTCTCTCGATATCACCCGACCGAAGGAGAAGTAGTCCCTTCACCAAGAAATAAGAAACAGAATAGAAGAGGATAGATTGAAGAATATTGTTGAGATTTGGAAGAGCTAATGATGAAGAAAAACAAGCAATTTTTGACTTGTGGGCCCCTGCGTCAAGCGTGGCTCCTTTTCTCAGTGACTCCTCCGGGGGTTTAATATATAATATATATATATAATATATAGTATAATATATATATATTAATATATATATTTATATATATATATATATATATATATAATATATAATATATAATATATATATATATATATATATATATAATATATATATTATATATGCTAATTTCAGGGATTTGACTCCAGGTGCGAAAATCAATAATTAATGTATCGTTATTTTAATAAATTTAGGGTAAATACATACATTAAATATTTGGGTAACCTAACCTAATCATAACCTAAACCTAACCATACCTAACCTAACTAACCTAACCTAACCAAACTTTAACCTAAATTAACCTAACCTAATATTTTAAAGGAAGTCAACCACTTTAAATGTCCATAATATATATATATATATAATATATAATAATCATATAAAATATATTATTATATTATAATATATATATATATATATATATATATATATATATATATATATATTACTATATCATACGCGTGTACATTTCTAGAGTGTCGGCTGGAATGGGGGAAACATTGATACAAAAGGGTTAGAAAAAATCATGGTTTTTTTTTTTAAAAAACCATTAAAACCAATGGTTCTATTTAATAAAAATAAACTATCATTTTGTTTTGCTTCTTGCTAATTATATTGCATTGTTTGAATTTTTTGCATATTCTCATCCACATATTTCTTTTTGTGTTTTTTATGTTTTTGGACTAAAATATTTATATTAACGCATTCAAAAAACAGCAATTTAATTTTAAGCGCACCACGCACCGCACCGCACCGCACCGCACCGCACCGCACCGCACCGCCACCGCGTACCGCCACGCCACAAGCACGCACTGACCGGCACCGTTACCCGCACCGCACCGACCGCACCGCACCGCACCGCACCGCATCTTGTGCGTCGGCAAAATATTTAATATTAATATATATGTATTTATATATTATATATATATATTATTATATTATATATATATATATAATATATATATAAATATATATATATATATATATATATATATATTATATATATATATATATATAATATATATATATACTAATATATATTTCATATATATATATATATACTTATATAATATATATATATATATATAGAGAGAGAGAGAGAGAGAGAAGCTTTGGTTTAAAACTTTTCTTGTTCTCGTGAGTAGTAGCAACTACAAATCCCATTCAAAAGCGGTCACCGGTGACCGGTGTACCCCAGCGTCTTACGTTGAGGGCAATTTTTGGGCATCTCCCGGAGTGGTACCTTTTGGGGTACTTTTCGCGTCTTGGGCTCCACCCTAGGGGCTGGTACCCCTGGGGTCCCCTATTTCTATTAATTCGCCATGAACGTGCGTGAGTGCGTTTATGCGGGAGCCTATGCTCATGTACTTTCATGAGCGTTTTTTACCCTTCCCCCCTTTGTTCATCCCCTACCCTACCCCCCTATGACTTAATCAGCTTATAGGCTGGGCCAGGGCTCGGGCCCTGGACTCAGGGTCTTCCCTGAGTGATATTTGGCTACCTACCGGTATGGGCTACTTTTTGGGTTACTTTTCATCCCTGGCGTTTTATTTTGGGGGCTGGTCCCCCCAGGGGTCCCCTATTTCTATTGATTCGCCATGTACGTGAGTGAGTGTGTATGTGCATGAGCACATGTTCATACACATTCATGAACATTATTTTCCCTACCCCCCTTTGTTTATCCCCTACCCCCCTTGTTCTCGTCACCATATACGGTGCGGCACACAATTTTAGTGTCCCGATGCAGGGATATTTTAAAATTATAGGGTTGCGGTGCACGAAAGTAGCTGAGCCTTTGTTAGCTAAGCGAACATCTTAGTGCCGTTACTAGTTAAGTGTACTGCACCGCCCGCGTCGACAGCTCAAAAGACTTCGGGTTCAAAAGCCTCGGGTTCACCCAACGCGAAAGCGTCCGTCGGCGCGAAACCACGCGCAGGCTCAATATTACGGCGCGTGCGCGAACGCTAAAATATTTCGCTGGTTATGTTTTGTGTTGGAGTTAGGTGATAATATCCGTGGGGTGGATATATATATATATATAATATATATTATTATATATATATATATATATATTATACTATATTATATATATATATATAATATATATATATATATATAATATATATATATATATATATATAATTATATTAATACTTATATATATATATATATATATATATATATATATATATATAATATATTTTTGTTTTTTTTTTTTACTAAAAAAATTATGCTTTTCATGTTTATAACGTGAAAATTTTACTAAAATTTTATTCTTTTCATGTTTATAACTTAAAAATTTACGTTTTTACATACCCTAAAGACGTAAAGGCGTTGCGCCAGGAGGGGTCCCCCTCTCACCCCCCTCCAGGCGACACGTCTTTACGTCTTTACGTCTTTACGGCTTTAGGTCCTTAGGGTACGTAAAAACGTGTTTTACTACCCCAAGGGCGTAAAGACGTATGGCAAGCTGTGTGGTGTGATGGGGTCCCCCCCTCACCACCCCTCTGTTGCAAGATGATACGTCGTCTACTGTCTTTACGTCCTTACGTCTTAACGTCTTTACGTCTCTTTACTGTCCCAACATCAATTTTTGTTTATTTAAAAACATGCGTGTGTGTGTCGTGTGTGTGTGTGGTGATGTGATGTGTGATGTGTGTGTGTGCATGTTGTGGTTGCCGGAAATGGACGCCACATCATTGCCAGAATCAAATGAAGACAGAGGATAAGCTAAGTAAACGCCCATAGATTATATAATATATATTATATATATATATAATATATAATTATTATATATATATTAATATATATATAGTAAATATATTATATATATATATAATATATATGAAGGTGAAAAAGATGGGATTGTTCGGTGCTTAACAGGTTATATGCGTTTTCTGTAACTCGCTAATGAGGTCTGAGGACCCACTTAATGGGGTCCTAGCTGAATGACAGAGGATGATGAAAAAGGGGGGTATAGAGCTGAAAAGAGATAGGAGATGGAGGTACTAGCACCAAAAAAACTTGCTTATCGAATTACTGTTTCAGCAATGTCCGAAGTTCCAACTTTTATAATTAGGCCTCTTTTTGTTTCTACTTTATTTTGAAAACTTGTTTCATTGTTAAAACTTTTGTTTTTCAAAAGAAAAAGTTGTCAAATTTTCAATAAAACAATGTTTTGCTTTGACCCTTTAAAGCAGTAAAACAAATACCGCGAGCCCCCCCATATGGGGGGCTCCTCCCCAAAACTCTGTCCATTACCGTATTTACTGCTTTACTGTTTACAGTTTTAGGTCCTATTATAACATGGCGAGTAGTAGTTAGTAGTTAGTAAGTAGTTTAGTAGTAGTAGTAGTAGTAGTAGTAGCATAGTAGTAGTGGTAGTAGTGGTAGTAGTTAGATTGAATCACAGTGAAGGATGACATTATAAGATTTATATGTACAAAGATCCCAAACAAGGATAGCTAATATATTATAACCATAACAACATCACCAAAACTATCACCAACAACAACAATGTCCGACACCACAACAACAACAACACAAAAAACAACAACAACAACAACAACAACAACCACAACCAACAACAACAACAACCAACACTACACTACAATAAAAAAAACTTAGGGTCCCCTAACTATCTTTATCAAAAATATAACACCATTATGGACAAGCGAATAAACGTTGACATTAAAAAAAATTCTCCAATGAAGCTAACCCTGACAAACGTTTCTCTAACATAATTTCCTAACATAGCTAGATTTTTCAGATTGGGATATTAATAAAGTCACTTAATTTTTATGTTATTAGTACGAAACATTTTCAGTAAAAACACGCTTTTACTGCCCAAGGATTAAGCAGTGGGCAAATTAGCCCCCATGCATGGGTCCATCACACCCTTTCTCTCCGACCCATGCTTTTTACTGCTTTTACAAGCATTTACGTACTGTTTGTCACCACATTTTTCATGAAAATAACAGTAATAATAATAAGATCCTTACTACCTAGCAGAGGAAGACTCGAATCAGAAGTAAAAGATGCTATGTTACATCAAACATTAAGCTAGAATGGATACCGAGTTCGTATAACAATTCTAAAGGAAGGTAGTAGTAGTAGTAGTAGTATAGTAGTAGTAGTAGTAGTAGTAAGTTAGTAAGTAGTAGTATAGTAGTAGTAGTATAGTAATGTAGTAGTAGTATAGTAGTAGTGGCTGTAGTAGTAGTAGTAGTGGTGGAGTAGTTAAAGTAGAAACTTATTACTATTTAAATATATCACACCTACTCGATTCATATGCGTATACATTATTTATATTTTCACTAAGCTTTTAAACACGGACTTAAATTGTAACATTTAATAAAAGTTTTCCACTGAAACAACCTTGAATCACTAAAGCTAGCTTAAAAAAAATTTTAATTGGTATCAGTGAATGACATCCCCGACTGCGATTGGGCCGTTAAGCCTAATCACAGTGAAGGATTGTTTGATAAGAGGTCCCAAAACATAGATAGCTGAAAGAAAGAAGAAGAAGATGGAGTCATCGGAGGGCTCTGGGTTTCAGGAGCCTGAGTCGGAGCCACGACTGGAATTTGGATCTGAGTTCGGAAGCCGGACTGGAAGTCTGGCTCCAGACGCGGCTCTGAGTCGCAATATTACTACGCAGACGCTGAAATATTTTCTACTTGAGCTGTGTTATAGGGGCGAAAAAATGGTGAATATTATATATATATATATATATATATATATATATTAAGTTATATATATATATATATAATATATATATATTATATTATATATATATATATATATAATATATATATATATATATATTTATATATATATATCTTCTATTACGTGACCTGTACGTAGACTGACCTCGACATTACTATATATATACATGATATATATATATATACTATATATATATATATAATGTATATACTATATATATATATTAATATATTAATATCTATAATAATATATATATTATATATATAATATATATATTATATATATATATAATAATATATATATATATATATATATACATAACCACGATATTTAATTCACTAACACTAACTCAAGCCGCACCCGTAACCCGCGAAATATTTTTGCGCGTTCGCGCTCTCGCGTCGGTTCCGGACCGGCGGTCGCGTTCGCGTTGGCCCGAGTCTTTTGAACCCGAAGTCTTTTGAGCTGTCGACGCGGGCGGTGCAGTACACTTAACTAGTAACGGCACTAAGATGTTCGCTTAGCTAACAAAGGCTCAAGCTACTTTCGTTGAAATTAGCTCAAGCTAACTTTTGGGACGGTGGCTACGCCTGTACACGCACATAGTTAGCGCCTAAACGTATAGGTGACGAGAAACAAAGGGGGTAGGGAAAATAATGTTCATGAATGTGTATGAGCATGTGCTCATGCACATACACACTCACTCAAGTACATGGCGAATCAATAGAAATAGGGGACCCCTGGGGGACCAGCCCCCAAAATTAAAACGCCAGCGGATGAAAGTACCAAAAAGTTAGGCCCATACCGGTAGGGTAGCCCAAAATATCACTCAGGGAAGACCCTGAGGTCAGGGGAGCGCCGCCCCCGCTATTAAGGCATGATTAAGTCATTAGGGGGGTAGGGGAGAACAAAGGGGGGGTAGGGTAAAAAAACGCTCATGAAAGCTACATGAGCATAGGCTCCCGCATAAAGGCACTCACGCACGTTCATGGCGAATTAATAGAAATAGGGGACCCCAGGGGGACCAGACCCCAGGGTGGAGCCCCAGACGCGAAAAGTACCCCAAAAGGTAGCCATTCCGGGGAGATGCCCAAAAATGCCTCACGTAAGACGCTGGGGTACACCGGTCACCGGTGACCGCTTTTGAATAGGATTTGTAGTTGCTACTACTCTCGTGCTATTCGCCGCAGGGACACTGACTTTAGAAATTATCGTCATCTTTAAATTCCAGAAACTAGTGTTTCTTATATTTCATTCTGGAACCATTTAAAATCAACTCTTCGAGACCCTAAAACCTCTTTTCTTCTTAGAAAATCCTGCAATCTTTTGGGTTCCTTTATATCGCAATCTTTCTGCATTTTACAAAAAAAAAAAAAATGTCAAATGCTTTATCTTTCTTCCCTCCTCCTGTATTTTCAGACTATTCTTGAGCTATTCCTACCTCTTCATCTTTCTCCAACTCATTTAAGCCTAGTATTGCAATTTCTTTTAAAGATGCTATTTCTGCTCTCTGTGTGCTTAAGACTAAGAAAGCGTTCGATCCTAACGGTATCCCTCTTGTGATTCTCAAAACTTGAGCTTCTGAGCATTCATTGGAAAACTGTTTCGCCTCTGTCTATCAATTTCACCCTTTCCCTCCTACTGCAATCGTGCACTCATTTAGCCTGTACCGAAAGGTTAGGAGCCCAGTCAAACATCCACAAACTGTCTTTTTGCTATAACCCTTGTTTTTTTCTAAGAATCTTAGAATCTAAGTAATGCTGAGAGAGAGATAGATAGATAGATAGATATATAGATAGAGAGAGAGAGAGAGAGAGAGAGAGAGAGAGAGAGAGAGAGAGAGAGAGAGAGAGACGTTAGCAAGAGCAGGAGTGCGGCAGTGAACTTGCTAGTTGTTTCTTCGTACGTGCGTCAATAGTCAACGTTATAGTGCCGCATAGATCCTTCCTTTTCTGTTCTTGTAAAGGTTGGTATCACTATCGATCTTGTTTGTGACTCATTCTGTGCGCCAGTGACGTTCTGTTATTGCTTCACCGTGTGCTGCTCAGTCAACTATACTGTACACAATTGCTTTGTGGTTACTTCATATGGGTGCCGCCTCACGTAATATGTATCACTCTTAGTAGAGTACTTTGCAGTGTCACGTGTGGCCGCAGTCAACTGAGGACGAGAGAGAGAGAGATTAGGCAAGAAAGAACTTTCTGAAAACATCTTAAAATCTTGCGTAATCCTCGCTCACTATATTGATTGTGATGTTCGGAGTTAGATAGTTTCCTATGTCTAGAATTCCTCACATATAAGATCCTCGTTTGCCCACTTCTCATGTGTACTTTAACCAGGTCCAGTCTCCTAAGCTGTGTTTTCTCGTCGCCCTATGGTCAGGATGCATTCAATACTTTTGTATACCAGCAATTGGACCTTTCATAGTTTTGCTCTTTACTCCGCATTTCTTTTCGATTCATTTGCTGTGGCGCTAGACATTCCTTTCCAATTTTCTCCAACTCCGTTGAAATATGGTAGGCCTATGACCTTTTTCCATCAGAGGAGAATATATTACTTATATATATATATACTATAATATATATTATACTAATATATATATTTAGATAATATATATCTATATATATACTTATCACGTCCTACTTTATAGTTAGTGATTATCAGTTAATATATATAAAATTTTATATATATATATGCTAGTCACAATATTTTGTTTGGGCAAAATATTTCAACAACAATTAAGACAACGACCTTGTTAAACAGCAACCAAATAACATAATATAAATGTTCAATATGTTTGTTAATTTGTAATAAAAGCAATTCAAAATTATCTAAAATATTTGCTACGCTTTAAATATTATAATAACAATAACTATAAAAAAAAATATTTTAACATTAAATTTATAGACTAATTTTGTAACTCAAAGATTAAGAGCTACGCCGTTTTCGTTTTTGTCATTTGTGCTTATACACTGTAAAAAATGCTTACACATTTTTAGAACGAATTTCGTGTGGTAAAATTCGAACACGTCGGTCTTGAGATCGGATTTACTTTGTGTATAATATGTTTATACAACATTGGTAACCTGGTTGGGTTAGTCACATGGAAAGCCCAGTGTATTGGGATAAAGTCTAGATAATACAGATAAACAATATTAAGGATTTCTCCTTGCATACATATAATTGCACCTTTACTATTGTGATTGGATGAGTTCACAACGTATTTTGGATATAAATTAGGATTTATAAGTTTGTATTTATATTTTTGAATGTATACGATCATCTCAATTGTCAATTGTGTTTTCTGTCACGTAGTAGAAACACCATTATCTCACTCGATTTTCTTGATTTCAGTTTTTACTTGAGGTCACTCAATCAAGAACATGGGTAATATAAATTATGGAATATCACACACGACAAAGCCATTGGTGTTGAATATATCTATATCCTTATTGTCTTTTTTAAAAAGTCATTTCTTAGACACTACACCTCTGGTAGATATATTCATTATTTCCTACGCCTGCTCTTCCTGGAATTTATATGCAATTTTGTTTTATTTTTATCGTTCTATTTTTGCAAGCACGTCCTAAATTACGGAGTATTGAGAGTAATAAGACTTATACTAGTAATTAAAGAGACTACTATCCTTACGTCTGTTAGGCGACTCTCTCTCAGATTTTGTGCTAAATATTGTGACAATGAATATTTTACGTTAATGGAATACTGAAGCGCATTATCGTGTGTAATGAAATTGTAAGCATCAAATGACTAATAATAAAAGTGCTCCGTGTTTTACGCTGAGATGGAATTTCGTTTTTGATTATTACAACTATTTTGATTTGTTATATATTTTCATGAATAGTCTGTTATTAAACGATATCTCATTTATTATTATAGAAACGATAGATCTTATACAAAGCTGATACCTTAGTTATCGGCTTACACTCCCTTAAGGGTGAAAGGATGACCCCCTCTCTCCTTTCAAACATACATCGAAAATAACAAACAGAAGCATCCTTATTTTCCACCAATATTAACATCATCAATATGATGACGACCTTCCGTCGCTCTAATAAGCCATGAGTGAATTTTATTGTAGTAAAGGTCTCTGATTTGGGTTAACCCAGTTTACTTACTAGATTAGCGCTTAATGTTTAGGTGTGATGTAGATAACATATTTATGGGTTCAATATTTTAGTTATGGTTTGACAATCGAAGTTTCCATACGCGTTATTGGTGTTGGAAAGAAGGTGAAATAATAATAATTAATAAATATAATAATAATAATAATAAGTAATCATAAGATTAATAATAAATAATCAATTTAAATTATTAATAATAATTATATTTATTATATATAATTAATAATTATGTACAATAAATATATCAATAAATAAAATTTCAAATATCAGCAGCACAGTAATAACAATAATAATAATTAACTTAATAATGAATCAATAAAATAGTGTCATGTGTAGTTGATAATAGAAATAATATTTTTTTGACTATGTTATCCAAGTAATGAATTAGAGATTGCTATGCTTAACAGCTGATAGTAAGTGGAACTATTGAATTTTGGCAATAACCGTTGAATATAGCAGAAAGCTCTTGTTAGTGAAAAGCAGTCATTAGTAGGTAAGGTGGATGTTATGGTATGTTTGTGGCCGTTATGTTTTTAGTTCATGTGGTAAGTTATTATGTTAGCTTTAATGACTGTGGAAATTAACTGTTTCTAAGCAGCTATTCGTTTGGACCCAGTATGATAGATAGGATATAGGTATAATTTTCTTCTTTTAGTTTCGTTACAATATGTACAATGCCTTTGAAATTAATTGATGTAGATATTAGATATATGCTAGAAAAAGTAAGATTAGGTAGTTTTGCTTGGAAATATTAGCTACTTTACTTGTTAGTTAAGCTTGTTAACTTGTTCAGAGTACAGTTATTGCGTACATAAGTTATCTTTAGGTTATGTTCTTATTGTTACTGGTTTCTTAGGTTTAGGTTAAATTATTAGCTTTGATGATGTTAAAACAGTTATGTTAGCAATCTATATTCGGATTGGTCAGTATAATAGTTGGTGTTAGTTACTTTGTTTATTGTTATTCTATATGATTAAGGTATCGAGTAATATGATGTTATCATTTTTTCGTAGTTCAATATAAAATTTAGGTTATTGAATATGATAATTATTTTTAGTTTTGGCTAACATATTACTATGATAAATTTTTAATTAATCTGACATTGATCTGTTTATGAGATATGATAGAAAAAGTTACTTCTGTGATGCTAATGTTAGATTACTTTACGATATGTCAATCAGTACACTTTGTAATGTTTGCAGCTATTTCGTAGCGTAAGGTATTTCAGGTGTTGTTATAATTCTTTATGTTACTTTTATTTTACTGGTTCAATGGCAAGTAATGTACTCAGCTACTTTAG
The DNA here is from genome assembly GCA_015478945.1 of Trachelipus rathkii. Classification (NCBI taxonomy): domain Eukaryota; kingdom Metazoa; phylum Arthropoda; class Malacostraca; order Isopoda; family Trachelipodidae; genus Trachelipus; species Trachelipus rathkii. The sequence continues at coordinate 14,591 of JABUQX010014417.1, forward strand.
TAAACCTTTTTTTTAGCATTTATTTCGTGAGTCAGGTGATGAGTGTAGAACTAAGGTTAGTTTATAATATTATCTCGTTGTGCTAATGTCTTGTTTAGAGTCTTATTATTGTGACTAACTGTTTGTCAGAGTGATCGAGTAAAAAGAAGAAACTAACACTTAAGAAAAAACATTTAAATAATGTTTTTTTTTACTTTTTTAAAAATTTATGCCCTACGTCATGCAAAGTAACTGTGATCGTTTTTGACAGTAATGTGCTATCAGCAATTTTATTTTGTTTGGGCATTTCTTATGTGTAAAATAGAACTTATCCAATGACAATGGATGGGTTAATATGTTTTTAAAAAATTTTACCTTTTGGAATCGAGACTAATATCGTAGATTTTTCCCTAGATGTGTTTTATCCAGTCCCTGGAAATTTTCTGATTATTTATTTTGGCAAATATATTCATATACAATTTTTATATACTTGTTCACTATAACGACCTTGTAAATAACAGTGAATTTCGTTACATCACGCATGCGATGCTTACTAATTAATAGATAAATATCAGATATTAAGTCACTTATAACACGGGTCATAGAGAGGCATGAGGTCAAGAGCGAAATGTGAACGTGTGACAGTGGGACGTTCTTACGTGAATGGAACATTAGACAGATAGGGGAAGAAGTGCAGTATTAGGTTTAATAGGAAGAGCTGATTTATCAGGTGATCAGAGCTGATAACTCCTCCTATTACTCGTATATAAATATATGCAAGCATTTACTAGACGGGTGTTACTGCTCGATACTGCCTTTAGTGCTTGTTAGCTAAGCAAAGCTTGTTAAGTCGCTCCTAAATTACATAGGTCACAAACGAATTTTTCTCATGTGAAAAGAAAATTGATGAAACAGTAGAGATCAACAAGCTCTCAAATCACGTCTCTTTAATCGAACACATTAATCTAAATGGAGTATATTTATATTACAAATTAATTAAATTCTAAATCTAAGAAAACAAGTTTGAGTATAATAAAGCAAGAATGGAAAACACTATTCTTGAATAATATCTGAAAGTAATATAATACACGCTATACAAAGATATCTGATCGAAATAAATTAATTTTCCAAATTTAGGTTTTACATATTATGGTGCCAAATATAATCGAAGAAGAACGACCTCGAGAGGGAGTCCTACTACAAGAAGAAGAGTAAGAACGAAATGAGAGCTGCCTTAGAGTAGAAGTGACAATACGCTACTATAGTACGAACAACTACACGCCACATTAACAATAAAAACATAATTTCACTACTTCAACACTGTTCAGGAATATATCGATATTGGTAATATTGAAAAGGCAATAGTATAAGTCTTCGAAATCTTATTGTAATGCCTACTTTAATGATATATTGATATGTGAGATTGAACGAAGCTTCAATTCGCACTAAAAACATTAGCTAATATATATAGTTATAGAACACTCCATGTCATCTTTCCCATTGCCAGCTATTTTAAGCTCTAGTAGATTACTCCCGATTGCACCTCTAATAATATGCTCCGAGTAATCTTCTTACAGTAGCGGAGTGAGAAGGACAAAGCCTTTCGTTCCTCTCCTGCAGGAGTTCAATAATGTGTTATATTGGTAGGGGAGATATGGATCTGTACAATTATATGACTACTGTTTAAAGTTATAGCTCACATGAGTTATATCTACTATAGAAGGACGATGGATCCCAATAATTATACACAGAGTTTCATCTTCAGGGACATTAAGCAGAGATTTAGAATAGTATAGATGGTACGGTACATGAGGAATATGACGTATTGAAGTTGTCATCATCTCTCCATTTAGTAATAAGAAACATTATTTAGTGTGAACAGTCTCCTATTTCACTATATTGAATTTCTAAATTTCACATGATTAACTTATGTGCTATACATTCCACACCTCTGGGACGTGGAAACATATCTGAGGACACGTCAAGATATCCAAATGTACATTAAAAATATTACTATAGGGCTCATCTTAAAGATAACTACAAGGAGCTCTCGGGTGAGTTGTGACCTCACCATATAAGATGATTACGGTTAATGATCTTAGGTACTTTGCACATAAATAATAATCAACCTAATATATATATATATATATATTATTTATATAGAGTATTATATGATAAAGAACGATAGGTAACCGCACTACTCAACTCTCCTTTAAAACAAGGTTAGTTTGAAGCTATAGCGTCACTTAGTATAAACGAAAGAATACCAAGTCAATTAATACTATTATATTATATAGGTGAGTAAAGCATAATCCCTTATCATTAACTGATCATGATATCAGAAACACCAAGTTGCCTCGTTATACTCTTTCGGACTCGCACACTCCACTAGTATCTGTGCATCGAAACCTTTCGAAGTTATCAAGAAATAAACAAAGATTCATAATGTGATTAACATCATAGTACTAGTCACAAAGTGAGAAGAACATTCAAAAGGGAAGGTATGAGAGATAAGCATTGTCCCTAGCTGTACTCATCTCACTCCAGACTGCATTAGCTCAAGACCATACCCTCTCAATTAGTTAGTGGCTCTTCTAATACAATAATATGAATAGCATACTTTACTCTTGACCTAACCATCACTCCATCAGATTACAAGCACATTTATAATTTACAAATATTCGTAAAATACTATCAATTGTCTTTCCTAGGGCAAGTTTGAAGGAACGAACATTTGGAGACATATGTTTGGAGACTATTCACATGCACATTTCCCATCTCATACGATACTAGTGTACTTGGTATATGCGTTAAAACGTCCCTAAATAAGGTCCATGCAAATCACACGAGTACCAAGAGATGTGTGGTATCTATGCTAAAAACATTGCTGCACTTGCGTAAGTCATTCGTTTATCTCAGAACGCATTTAGTGAATGAACGATTGATAGGTTCGAGTATGCGAAAGAAATGCTTACGAGTCGTGAATATAACACTCTCTAATGTGTGACATGAAGGTAATGTTTCCGTGAGATATAGAATAAAAACTTATTTAATGCAAAGAAATTGAGCCAAAGCATAAATAGGTGTCTTCGTTTCATTAGATTAGCACACTGATATCAATATAGTTCACAAATACAGAGGAGGTCACACTGACTACTAATCGCATGAGAACATAAGTTTGCATAATGAATAGAATATTAAGAAAAAAGACATGGAAAGCTTAACATCTCTGCTACATGCCCCCTTCCATCCTCGCGCCCCCTCCCCCCCCCTTAGTCAGAGTCGGAAAATATCTCCTCATGTCACAATAAGCTCACAATAGTTCTGCCCAATCGTGTAACCGCAATATCAGGTGACATTAACTCAGGTTAGCATGTAACTAGTGAGAAGTTGAGAGAACAATTTCAGAAATTGCAGCACCAGACTATCAGACATTATGCTTATGTGCAGCATACTGAGATGATCATAGATATTGGGATCACAGAAGGCAATGAACATATGCGGCCCTATAATGAGACGTTGCTAGGAGACTCGGTAGATCAAAACTGTGATACATAAAACATTAGATTACCTATAGATCAGAAATCCTATAAAAACATTGATATCGTCGGAGAAGAAGAACGTACCATTACGTATATTACATAGTCGACCTAGATATAAATTGCTGTTGCAATTCCTTCTTTAGAACCCCGGGTGCTGATCGGACCCTCATTTGGATGTTGGAGTTTGCACGTGTTAAAGAGCGGGATGCGATCGCACGAGCCAAGTGTAGAATAGTCGAGAGCATTGATCGCTTGGAGTGAGAAGTAGATATAATGGTGGAGCCGAGAGAGGAGCGGACAGAAAGTCCTTTGTGAGGCCTGTGATGAGGTATGCACGGTCGTGACATCGACCTTCTTCTTAGGTACTGACACTTATGTCATATGAAACACTTTCAAATTATCGATTGATCGATTTGTTTGGGAAGTAGAGAAGAGAGAGAGAGGAGACGAGAGGAGAGAGAGAGAGAGAGAGAGAGAGAGAGAGAGAGAGAGAGAGAGAGAGAGAGAGAGAGAAAGAGATGCTGTAATTAATATGCTGTATGTGCTAATATAGAATGCTAAGCCAGGGTAGCTCTGGTTATCATAATGTTATTTACATAAAGAGTTAGTGCTTATGTTATAAATAATTTAAAATGAAAACTAGTTTTCTATTTTCCTGATAATCCTTTGTTCCTATAAGCGAAATTTTATACAGGTAGGTTATTTTTACGTAAAGTTTATACAAAATGTGCTCAAATATGACTTTAATTGCTTAATAAATGGATCACGGGTGATTGGGAGGAGTGGTGTGTTTGCTTGATTAGAGTTTGATCTTTTGTTCTATTGGTCTATTGATTAATTGATATTTTTAATAAAAAAGAATAAAAATTTAGTAAAAATATAAAATTTTGTTAATAACTTTATGTAATGTGCGTGCAAAAAAACATATTTTTATGCTATGTTATACAAATAACAGTTTAAATATGACTTTGATCGCTTAATCAATGGATCACGTGTGATAGGGAGGGTTGGAGATGTGGTTGAATAGAGTTTGATCTATTGATTTATTGGTTAATTAAAATTTTTTATAAAAAACTAAATAAAACTTTAGTGTAAACATAAAATATTTTAAATAATTTTATGTAATGTGCATACAAAAACATTTTTTATATGTTATACAAATAATAAAGTAAAAATATGTACTTTATTTACCCCAAAGCAGTAAGTCAATAAAGCAATAGAGCATTACCGGCTGGGAGGGGGGGCTGTTGTGGGGGGTTTGCGCTACTGCTTTATTGACTTACTGCCTTAGGGTCTATAAAGTACATATTTTTAATAAAAAATTTTATAATTTTTACAGGACTCATTTTTATATTTCTTAATAATGTTTAAATATTATTTTTGAAATAAATAAAAACAAATTTAAAATAAATTAGATTGTAAACTAAAAGCTGTAAAATAAAAAGGGAAGTTTTACGTATTTAGTTATAAGCTTAAAGCACTAATATAAATTACTTTCATGTTCAGGAGAAATATATTATGGATCTTAGCTTTCTGCCTAAGGAAATTAAGATTTATAGGCTGAGTACTAGTGTCATCTTATATATTTATTTTTCTATTTAGGATGATTATTTTCATTTTTAAGGGTAAAACTCCTTTTAGGGCTTTGATCGCCATCTCGTGTGATCGTGTGGGTGTCTTACCTTTTCAGACTCCTCAGGAACTTATCCTTTGAACTTGTCCTTTTTCATTTCAGTACCATAGATGATTTGATTGCAACCATCACTATTAAAGCTAAACAATTTTGTCTTATGGGGTTGCCACCTCCTCTGTGGGTGTTATGGATTCCCTGCACCAACTTTGAAACTATCAAATTAGAAATATATGGAGTCAGAAACATGTAAAATAACACCAATATTGATATATCAAACGGATGTATGCTAACATAGCACCACATCGCACCTACTCCGACTCCGACACTGGAGTAGTGCTCCATCTCCGACTTTTTCTTTTTCCTCCATCCTTATTCCGTCTTCGTTTCTTATGCACTATGCAGCTCAGCCCCTACCTTGGAAGGGCGTAGATCCTTGAAACCTTAGCCCCGAGAAGCTGACACCACCAGCTAATAGGATACCAAGGTTGCCGGGATACGATGTCTCTATCCCCCATAAATAGTATGGGTCGTATATATATATATATATATTATATATATATATATATATATATTATTATTATATATATATATATAGTATATATATATATAGTATATATAGTATATATTATATATATATATATATATAATATAATATATATATATACCCTAACCATATATATATTATATATATATATATATATAATATATATATATATATATATATATATAATATATAATATATATTATATATATATATATATATATATATATATATATACTAATATATATTATATATATATATATATATATATATATATATATATATAATAGTATATATAATTCCTATCTTACTGATTTATAGTTTTTGCCCTTAAGAACTACGGGAGACTTGCGTGGTGGCGCTTGACATATCCAAAGCATTTTGACGCGGGTATGGCACGCGTCACTGCTCTCCAGCCCCCTCCTTTGGGTTTTCCTCCTCCTTCTCTTTGCTTACTTTGTCTAGTTTTTCTTTCAAATCGTTCAATATCGGTTGTTGTTGATGGGTCGACTTCTTCTGTTTCTCCTTTTTCTGTCAATAGTGGTGTTCCTCAGGGTTACGTCTTATCTCCTACTCTTTTTCTATTTTCCATTAATGATCTTCTCACCTGCAACAATCTAACTCTATTCACCTCATATGCCGATGACTCGGACCCTTCATGTCTTCACTCATTTCCACACATCTGCTCTTCTTTTAAAATTCCTAGAATTGCCTCTCGTCTTAAAAAACTTTCCGATTCTATTCTCGCTGGTCTGGGATAGAATTCCCGGGTGGGGTCGTCTGACCTTGTGAAATTCAATAAGAGAATTCTTTTTTTTCTTAAAAAAATAACTTCAACTTCTACACAATCTCCTCTCTAAGACCCTTCTAACTTTTCCTATCTCTTTCGACGGTTCTCTCGTCTCTCTGTTGACAATATAAACATCCTTTGGGGCCTTAACATAAAACAAAAAAAATGTCTTGGAAACCTCACATCACAGAGGGGTTTGCTAGGGCGGCCTCAAAGAAACTGGGAGTTCCTTGTTTAGACTGCGAGAACTTTTTTTTCCTCTTCACATGTTATCCAAGTTATAACAGGGGGCCTCATCCGCTCCTTGTACATGGATGTAAACTGCTTTCCATTTCTGGGGGCGGCCTCAGGTTTCAACCCGGCTTTTGATAGGGTAGAGTCAAGGCCAAAAAGACTTATAAACTGTCCTGTTCTTTCTAGTTCACTTGACCCTCTATCTTGGCGGCGCGATGTTGGTGCTTTATCTCTTTTCTATAAAAGGTACCGTAGCGGCAAGTGCCCGAGGGAACTTATCACTCGGCGTGCACCACCTTGAAGACGCCTCGTAGCACAAGGGGTGCTGTGTCGGCCGCAATGAGTTTTGTGTTGATATCAGCAACTCCAGACTAGGTTCGCTTGGCGGTGCCCTCCTTCTTTCGCTGCCACCGTCTGTTCTGTGGAATCTCTTCCATCTTCTGTGTGTCCTACTCAAATTTAATCTCCCTCACTCTTTAAATCAGCCCGCGTCCTGTGCTCATATTGCCGTAATTTGGCGTTGTAGTTGAATTTTTGTTGATTTTTAACAATTCCCCTCCTTGAGATAGGGGCTTTGCCCGTAGCGGTGGCTGATGTAACTGTAAAAATAATATATATATATAATTATAGATATATATATACTATTAATAATATATATATATATAATATAATATATGATTATGTATATATTATTATATATATATATATTTATATATATAATATATATACAGTTAATTATATAAATATAAATATAGTATATATATATATATATATATATAAATATATATATATATATATATATATATATATATTATAATATATATATAATATATAATATATATTATATATATAAATATATATAAATATATATAATATATACTATAATATATTATATATAATATTATATAATCTATTATTATTATATAATATTTATATATATAATTTATATATATATATATAATATTATAGGTATATACTATATAATATATATTATATATAATATATAATATCTATATTTATATATAATAGTAATATATATATTTATTATATATATATATATAATATTATATATGTATATATAATATATATTTATATATATAAGTATATTATACTATATATATTTTTATATATATATATATATATATATATATATTATTAATATATTATAATTATATATATAGTATTAATATATATATATATGTATGTATAATATATAATATTTGCTCCTGATGAGAACGTGTGACATTTTAAAGTTGCATTTTCAATTAACCTAAAAGCCAACATGAACCGATCCACGACGATTGAAATTTTCATTTCATAGGAAAAGGAAAAAGGAGAAAATGGAATTAAAAAGTGTTCCAAACTTCACTAGTGAAGTACATGTAAGAGTAAGTATGTGGAGATAGACGAGTACGAGGTTGGAGAGTTCGGAAGTATAGTAGAAGTAGATTGATGCAACAGTTCGACAGCCAGATAGAGATTGAAGAGAATCAACGAAAGATGGAGAACTGATAAAGCGAAAAGCACAAGATTCTACCTTTTGAAGGAGAGCTGTGTGAGTAGGACCTCCTCGGTTATGTGATTCATACTCCATACAATAATTGACACCGCCCTCCTAGAGAACAAACAACTGGAGTAGTGTGATGCCTCAAAAAACCTAACCTCGTAGAAGCTTTTTTTTCTGGAGACAGAAAAAAGACCACAAGTTAAGGATAAACAAGAACATTAAGAAAAGAGTATGCTTTAAGTTATGTTTTTTTCAAAGAAGATATTAAAGTTGTATGAAAAAAGAATGTCAAGTAGGTAAAGGAATGAACTGAGCTTTTGGGGAAGTGGAAAACGAAAAAGACCAGAGGCCAGTGCATCACTGATATTCTTTTAGAATCGAACATAGTATTTGAAGTTGACTGGGACTAATTTCAATGTGAAAGTATTATGAAGGGTTGAATCGTCAGCATTATAATGGATTGATGTTGAAATAGCAGAAGGAACTCATAAATGACAAGTAAAAAGAGTTGTAGAAACGAAAGAATGACAGGACATCATCTTTGAAAGATTTAAAAAAAATGAACGGTGGTCGTTTACATAATATGTTATAGAACAACTAGATAGGAAATGTAGAGAGAAGGATTGATGTTCAAAGAGAAAAGCTTTGAAATTAAATCTTTGTGCCAGACTCTATCAAACACTTTCCATGTGTATAACTCTAATTGAAATGCCGAAGAACAGAAGGCGAAGAATCATAGAGGAGAGAAAGATATCAAGTCAAACGCTCCAATTAGATGTCATTTTGGCTATCTAAGATAAGATATAAATTAAGATATTTCAAAATCTTACTATGAAGAAAACTTTGAATAGAACAAGGATTAAAACGACATCACGATGGTTGAGCTGTTTAACTTTTTCTGACATTGACTGAGTGCACAATTCCATCAAGATGAAAGGTTGAAGTTGATAGTCAGAGTAAAAACTACTTTACCAAAGAACGATGCTGCCCTGCCGGTGGAAGCTTTGAGGAATGAGGAATTAGGTTTGAGAACTACAAAATGGATACCATCGGAAACGTACACCTTCTTAGTTCTTAAGCTTGAGGGAGCAGATACATTTTTGAGGAAGTTGCAGTAATAATCATAACTGATTTTTCCAGAGGCTGAGAAAGATGAGTAACCCAGAGTTGTCATAAGTCAATTTAGAAGCTAATATTTGAGTGCAGATTTAAGTTTTAAAAGTTGAAATAGCTGTTTCGCCTTTGAAAGAAATTTGATGAAAGAAAGTTGAAGAAACAAAGTTTAAAAATACAATTTATGCAAAATTCCATTATGAATGCGAGGAAGGAGTCAGAATGTTTATTGCACTTTCTAAGAAGTAAAAGAGTTTTTATTTAAACAGAGAATAGATTTTGCACAATTTAGAGATGAATTAATCTTATTTGCATGGGTTTCTAGAGTTAGATAATTCCTTCTGACAGCTTCTCTGCGCTTGAACAAGCATAGAGAAACAAAGTTTATTAGTTTTAAATTTTAAGGAAAGAAAAATGGAAATGCAAATCTCCATGCAAGGAAAAATCACCTCGGTTACCGCATTTTGCACACTCGAGGAATGCTCCTCAAACCGAATGCAGCTATGATTCTATTTAAAAATTTAAAAAATATTTTAAATAAACATTTCTAAAAATTGGCTGTAAAATTTTGGGAACAAGTTTGGGGTCTCTCTACCCAGACAGCAATTTTAATTTTTCAAATATGAAACAAGTTTGCAACGGTCAAACTTGCACTAAGCTTGCCAAGGATTTCCGCAAGTGTGATTTATATTATGTATCAAATATGCTAGTTTACACCTGTCAGACTTGCAGCAATTTTTTTTTTTGCAAACTTGCAACAAGGTTGCGCATGCTTACACAAGTTTAAAACAAACTTCCGAATATTTAAAAAAGAAAGATAATTTTGGCGACATTTATTTTTTAGCTAGCAGGTTAATTAATTGATTTATGTCATTAATTAACTAAATTTTAATTATTGCTTCGCCCACCTATGCGTGACGTCTGATTTATACCCTACCCTATTCTAGCGAGATAGTATTGAACTCGGGCCACTTGTATGCTAGTTCAGTGTTTTACCACTGAGCTAAAACCCCAAGTAATAAAACTTGCATTATAGCATTATTTATATTTGACATTCTTGAACACTCTTGACCTATGTTTCACCACTAGTCCTTCTCTCTATAAATACACTACCTTCGCTACTATCGGTAAATCTGACCACAACCTTATATTTCTTAATTTTAATACTTTCTCTCCAACAGCTCCATCCTGCCCTATGCGTTTTTTTCTGGCACTTTAATCGGTCTGACTGGGGGGCATTGCGTTGCTTCTACGCTAACTATAATTGGAGTAACTGCTTTGACTCTGAAGACGCTTCGGCTTCTGCCGATAAAGTGTGAGCTGTAATCGTTGATGGGATGAGCAGGTTCATTCCTTCTTCCACTAAATCTTTTTCTCCTCAAAATCCATGGTTCGCTCGTGCTTGTTCTTGGCCATATCAGCCTAGAGAGCAGTGGCGTATCGGGTGTGAAATACATATTCTCGCTATACAACTGCGCTAATATTTCATCAGCTAGAAATCATTGCAAGGGAATACTCTTCGACGAGCAAAGCCGGACTTTCATTAAACGAAGTGCGCTGACCTCCTTGGTTCTCCTACTGACAAATCTTTCTGGCCTCTTGCCAAAAGCATCTCTAACAACTTCTGTAAATCATCCTTTCCTCCTCTTATTCGTTCTGATGATTCTGTTGCTAATAAACTCCAACTGAAAAGGCCAAATCTCTTTTCGGCCTCCTATTTTCCTCTAACTCAACCCTGGACGAATTCTGGCATTGCTCTTCCTCCTCCTTCTCCTCTCAGGGTGTCTATGAGTATGCTGTGTTACATTTGATCGGGTGCATGGGCCACTGAAATCTAGGAAGGCGGGTAGCCTGGATGGCATTCCTCCCCGAGTTTTTGAGGGAAGTGGCAGCCGGCTGACACCCGCGCCCTCGTCAAACTATATTTCTCTATGGCCTCAATACTAGCATTTCCTCAGTGTTGGAACGCGCATATGTCCAACTTATTCAGAAAAAAAAGGAAGCCGCTCTGATCCTCAAACTATCGCCCCATAGCTCTAACTTGTATTATATCTAAGATCTTTGAACCCTTCTCAACTCTGCACTTCTTAAACATCTGGAATTTCATTCACTTCTTTCCGATCGCCAGTACGGCTTTCGACGCTCGAGGTCTACTGGCGATATACTTTCCTATTTAACAGATTTTTTGTTTTTCCGCCCTCAGGAACTACGGAATAGTGGCGCTTGACATATCAAAGCTTACCGGTATGGCACACGTACTGCTCCTCAACTCCCCTCCTTGGTTTTACCCTCCTTTCTTATTCTTACTTATGTCTAGCTTTCTTTTCAATCGCTCATATCGGTGTTGTTCTGGGGGCGACTTCTTCCTTCTTTTACCTCAGGGGTTCAGTCTTGTCTCCTACTTTATTCCTCTTTTCATTAATGATCTTTCTCACCTGCACATCTAACTCTACCCACTCATATGCCGATGACTCAACCCTTCATTCTTCAACTAATTTCAATTTCTGCTTCTTCTTTTACTTCTAGAATTGCTCTCGTCTTAACCTTTTCCGGATTTTACTGATCTGGATAGAATTTCGGGTGGGGTCGTCTCAACCTTGTGAAATTTAATTCTTTAAATAACCAAGCTTCTAACAAATCCTCCATCTCTAGGAACCTTCTAAATTTTCCTATCTCTCTTTTCGACGGGTTCTCATCTCTCTCTTGTTGATTAATATAAACTTCTTATAAAATCAAATGTCTTGAGGCATCATCACAAGAACGGTTGCTAGTGCGGCCTCTAAGAAACTGGAGTTTCTGTTTAGACTGCGGGAACTTTTTTTCCTCTTCTCAAGTTGCTCCAGCTTTACAAGGGTGTCATCCGCCCATTGTATGGGTTCTGATTCATATCTGGGGGGGTTTCCGTGGATTTCACCCGGTTTTGGATAGGGTCGAGTCAAAGGCCAAAAGGCTTATAACTGTCCTGTATCTTTCTAGTTCACTTGACCCCTCTATCTTTGCGGAGCGAATGTCGTGCTTTATCCTCTTTTCTATAGGTACCGTAGCGGCAAGTGCTCGAGTTAACTCGGCGTACCACCACCTTTACGACGTCCACGAAGCACAAGGGGTGCTGTTGGTCGGCAACATTGAGTTTTGTGTTTGATTATTAGTAAACTACAGACTTGTTCGCTGCGGTGCTTCCTTTTTCTTGCCACCTCTGTTCTGTGGAATTTATATTCCATCTTTGTGTTATACATTTAATCTCCCTCACTTTAAGGCCTGCGTCTGCTATCGCGTAAATTTGCGTTAGATGAATATTTTGAGACGTTCAAACACCCCCTCCTTGAATAGGGGCTCTGCCCGTGAGTGGGGCGGTGTCAGGTGTAAAAAAAAAAAAAAAAAGCTTCTACTACAATTAATTAATTTTTATTCTTTCATATTTATTTACTATTTAATAAAATAATCTTATGACTTTGTATTATATATATATATATATATAATATATATAATATATAAGTATATATATTATACTTATATTTATATATAATTATATATATATATATATACGTATATATTATTTATTAATTATATA
>JABUQX010014417.1:35000-37038 GCA_015478945.1 Trachelipus rathkii
GGTGCACCATCCCAACCACCAGGGACATAATAATAAATTATTAAAATACTTTTGGCATGAATAAATTAGCAGTGATATTATAATGCATCCGAATTATTTAAATATTTTTCTGAGCTTATTTTAAATATAATTATATTATATATATATATTATATATATATATATATATATATATATATATATCGATATATTAGTGATGGGACGATTAATCGTCATCGTCATCCGTCATCGGCAAAATCGGCATATTTTTTTAAAATCGTCATCGTCATCGTCATCGGCAAATTTCGACGTTAATTTTTGCCGATTAATTGAACATTTAATATTAAGAATTTTGAATAAAATTAACATTAAAAAAATGAATCCAAAAATTTTATTTTCCTCTCCCATTTTAAAATAAATAAATAATAATAAATAATATAATAATAATATAATAAATAATAATTATAATTATAATTATAATTATATTTATTATATAATAATATATAATAATATATAATAATAATAATATAATAATAATAATAATAATTTAATTATGATAAATATATAATAATAATAATAATTAATAATATAAAAATAAGCAATAGAATAAAATATAATAATAAATTAATAAATAATAATAATAATAATAATCATAATAATAATAATAATTTTATTATATATATATATATATATAATATATATATATATTATATATATATATATATATAGTATTATATATATATATATAGTATATATATATTTATATATATATATATAATATCAAATATATATATATATATATATTATATATAGTAATATATATAATATTATATATATTATATATTATATAATATATATATATATATATATATAATATATATATATATATATATAATATAATATAAGTAGATATATATTATATATATATATATATTATATATATATAGATATACTGTTATATATATATATATTATATATATATATATATTATAGTATATATAATAATATAGTATATATATAAATATATATATATATATATTATATATATATATATATATAATATATATATATATATTATATGATATATATAATACTATATAATATATATAATACATAATATATAATATATATATATACCATTTGTGCTGTGCTTATCGTATGTATGACATTCCAGTGCCAAATGGTTTGCGCCCTTCTGTTATGCGTTCATATCACACTCACCTTCCAGACAATATTCAGTATACACAACTTATATCCAGCACCCCTCTTCTAGAACAACATCTACAGACATCCTATCCCTTATATCCATGCGGTGTAGGGAGAAAAAATTGCCGCAGCATCGTATGTCCTGCGTGTCGTAGAAGGTGAACTAAGGGACGGTGGTAGTAGGTTGCTGCCTACTAACCAACTTAATCGTTTGACCAGGAATGCTAATGCGCATGCCCTCGGAGAAGGTCGTGATCCGCGCAGCTAATGCGCCCCTTCAGTGCCGCTTCGGCGAAAAATGTAATGAATCCATGATCTTGTATAAAGTCAGAGTGGAACAAATGTTGAAAGGAGTGTAGGAAGAGAGGTGAGTGGATGTATTTACAGAAAGGGCAAATTTGTTGATTTGGCTCGGCATGTGACGAAACAAAGATGAAAAGGAAACTGGTGAAAATGAGTTAGTGTGGTGTGAAATGTTTCTTGTGTTGGCTGTGGAAAGGAAGTGATGGAATGCGGATAGAGAAGGTATTTGCAATCTGGATGAGTGAGTTGTGGTAGAGAGCTATGGTAGGTTTTGTGTGTGTGTGAGTACTAGAAGTCTAAAGTTAAATTTAAGTTTGAAAAAGGTCAAAATTGTGTGGTTGCGACATATGATCCATCCATCCATCTGAGGGTAATTTTGAAAAGAGTACGATTTTCTGGGATAATCTAAAATGATGTTTTGGATGGGGGGAATAGAAGAATATAGTTCATTTGCCACATATCCTGCCCATTCAAGGATTTTTTTTTTAACAGTTGTCACTACCACTCACGGGCAGAGCCCTATCAAGGAGGGTGTAGTACTCTCAAAGTAA
>JABUQX010014418.1:0-5000 GCA_015478945.1 Trachelipus rathkii
AAGATGAGAATACGCAATATTTACGAAACAGGCGAGCCTAGCAAGAACATAACAACAGCATAAGGCAATTTCCAGAACGAAGCGAAAGCTTAAAATCAAAATCTAAATGATTATACCATATCTATATATTTCTCAAAACAAATACCCAATAGATAGCAATATGATTGAATAACAAATAGCATCCATAGTAATAGAAAAAAGTATTAAAGAAAATGAATCGTATTATTCATATTTATTTTAGCAAAGCGGAAACCTATACTTGTTCGAGGTCTTTCTCTCAAAAGAGCATATGGAAATTTAAGGGAGGGTTTGTAGATTCCATTTTAACTGCAACAAGTTTGGACACGATAATATATATATATATATATTATTAATATATATTAGTATAATATGTTATTGATATATATTAATGAGTGTTATATAATATATATATTATATTATATTATTAATTATATTATATATATATATATATATTTATATATATAGTATATATATATCTATATATATAATTATTTATTATATAATATATATATATATATATAGTATGAATAATATTATGTATATATATGATTATTATATGTGAGAGAGGGGTAAATATATATTTTATATAATATATATTATATATTATATAATTATATTATAGTATATATATTATATATAATATAATAATATATGATAAGATATATAATATATAAAATATAATAAATATATATATCTATATATATATATTATATTATATATATATAGATATATCATATATATATTATATAAATATATAGATATAAGATATATTATATTATATATACAGAAGGAAGATGCATGAATGATGGTATAAGCACAGTCTGGGGAAAGAGGTGGATGATATATATTATATATATAGATATATATTTATAGTATATATATTATTATATATATATAATATAATATATATATATATATTAATTATATATTATATATTATATAATATATATATATTAATATATATATATTATATATATAAGAAAGTAAGGATATAATATATATATATATTATATATATATATTATATATATATATATATATATATATATATATATAATATATATATATATATATATAATATATATTATTATATATATAAATTATATCTTCCTCTTTCCCCAAGACTGGGGTAATGGTGCGTGACATGGCACGAAAACAGAAAAGTTGCAGAGAATATGAAACAAGTCCGAAAAGAAAGCCCAGCTAATGCTCTTTATATCCTACTAGGAGAAACTCGCGCAGTCAGAAATCCACCTAGAGCTTCACGGGACTCGCGATGACCCCAACTATGCGCATCTCGTCATGTGGGTTTTCATCCCTTGGCCAGGTGGGCCACAACCATACCGCCCTCACAAAACCCCTCCATTTCATCTCCTATTATGCATCCTTCTCTTCTCTCTCTACCAAACTCCAACATTTCTTCCTCCAGGCATTCTTTACTGACTCGATCCACGTTTTCTTCGGTCTTCCAGCCGTCGGTTCAGAACACACTCACCACTATATCTCCCTAACAACCGAATCTATCATCCATCCTTTCCACATGATAAAACCATCTCAACGTACTTTGTCATTTTAATTTCTTCTTCATTTATCCTTTCTTCACACAACAACTCTATAAATAACGTTTTCATTCCTCATTTTATCAAGTTTTCTCTCTCACACCTAACACATCCCTAAAATTGTCCATCTGAACGCACACTGGTATTTAGATCATACTCCTTATTCCAGACCATAGTGCTCACTACGTTACATTAACGACAGGTAACACAAACACTCATTAGAACTAGGCTATTCAAGACTTAGTCCTTACATCCACCAACCGATTTAATTGTACATGATTATCGCTTCATGCTATTCACTTAACTTCTACTACACTTCGGCAATCATCGTTCCCTTTTCCATCCAACATATATCCTACATATATTTTAAACTCAAGACACTTGTTCCAGCTGCTCACATCTAACATAACTTCAAACCCGAGGACTGTCTCTCACTACACAACCTATCTACTCTTATCTATGTTTATACTTTCAAGACCTCTCTTTTACACACCAGCCATAATCTCTCAATCCAATCCTACAAACGTTCTCTTCAGATTCACTTACACATAAACCAAATCGTCCGCATATAGAAAGGTAGGGCACCTCCGCTCTTTTCATTCTCCATCATTCCTAACACGCATTCGGCTGACCTGGTCTTACCTCTAATCTTCATAAACCCCATCCATATTCAAAATTGAATAACCAAGGGAGACATAACACAATATCCCTGGCTTAACTTATGCATCAAGATAACCATCACTTATCAACACCATGGTTATTCTTAACACATGATTCAACTATCTGCATAACATACTTTTGATGCCATTCAGAAGCCTACCAACTCCTAATCACTAACACCTGCATAGAGCTTAATCATATCATACGCCTGTGTGCAAATCCAATAAAAACTAATACATTATTCTTTTTGCTCTCTCATTTCTCAATCACTGTTGTTTCAATTAAAGATGATCTAGATGCGCACACATCCTCTACCTACTCCTAAACTCATCTTGTTTCGCCAAATCAGTCATTCAGTCTACTCGACGCTATCTTTCGAGCCCCAAAAGTACCAGAATTATATCTTCCCTATAATACACTCAATAAACTAATGTCCCTATAATTTCTACAGTCCCCTTATCTCTCTTACCCTTATATAAGGGTACTATTACTGCTCTCCTCTAATAGTACCCTTATATAAGGGTACTATTACTGCTCTCCTCTAATCCCTTGGAACTATACCCTCCTAAACCTGTTGCTACACAATTCCAAATCCAACAGATCATCATCTCGTCTCGTTTTGATCCAGTTCACCCAGTAATTTCATCTCTACCCACAGATTACTATTCTTCAATTTCTCACTCTACCCATTTATTCCTCTTTGCTAATTGGAACTCATCTCAAAATAACAATTCCTTCTTGCACCATCAAACCCACGCACATTCACTATCACCTCTTCATTACTGCCGATGTTATACAGAGTTTCGAAGTGTCTTTCTCACATTCCCGCTCACATCCGTTTCAATCAGTATATGAAAAGCACCATCCCCTATTCATTATTCTATGCCCTCCTATTCTCATTCTTAACCTTTCGACCTTCCTTCCAGAAGAGCTTCGCTGTTCCATTGTAAGTCCCATTCATTCTCCTTCTAAACTGCTCATTTTACTCATTTTTCTCCTAGCGTATGCACCTTCTTTTAGAAATTTCTTTATTTCCTCTATATCATATTCCAAACATCTTTCCTTTGAAATTTCATCACTGGCTTTTAGTACATTCAACCAAGCTTCTTTTTTGCTTTTAACAGCTTGCATCACCTCTTCATATCACCAGCTCACTGTTAACATTCGTTACTTCTATACTTTAACACATTGCACAACTGGTCCTTGCACTGGCTAACAACTTGCTACTTATTTGCTTCCGAGATTGTGTCAGTTTTCTAACTTGTTCACATTCAACTGATTTACCTGCAGGCTCCTAAATACTTATCCATATTATCTTGTTTACTAACTCTCACTGCTTAATTCTGTTCACTTTGTTTCCTAATCACTTCCTCTCCATCCAAGGCCCCACTAACTTATTTTTACAAAAAACAACATAATGATTCGATAATCACTTCTTCACCAACACAAAATAATCATACTTTCACTTCGATACATGTCTACCTATATCAATCTAGTATATCTATGAACTCTTGTCGTTAAAGAAAGTTGTACTTTACACACATACCGTCTCTCCTCAACTATGAAATCAATCACCTTCCTACGTATTATTCATTTTCTTACGTGACAGCCCAAAACACCTGTTATATTCCATCTCTTTTTTTGATGCACCTATCGCAATCATTTATGGTCACCCAATACAATCAACTGAAGCTCATACTGACCCCATTCAAAACATCATTCAGATTATCCCAGAAAATCATACTCTCTTCAACATTACCTCAGATGGACAATATGTCAAGCCCACATCTTGAGCTTTTCAAACTTAAATTTAACCATTAGAATTCTAGAACTTCACAGACACAAAATACCCTATGCACTGTAATCACAAGTCCTGCATGCAGAATTGAACACCCACCCTCCTCATTCTTCCACCTACACAGCACACATCACCATTCACAACCCACACCACACCACTCATTTTCACTCGTTCTTCATCTTTTTTTTCAATAACGGCGAGTAAATCAAATTTGCCCTATCTAAATATATCCATCACCTCTCTTCTCTTCTCCTCAACATTAATTCTTCTCACATTCCATGTACCCATACGATTCATTCATTCGCGCGAGAAGATAGAAGGCCGTTTTACCGCGAAGCGATCCTTCTCCGAGGCATGCAATTTAGATTCCTGCAAAAGAGAAGTGGTAGTGGGCAGCTAACCCACTACCACCGGCCCTTAGTCGCCTTAATCTACGACTCCCGCAGGACACTACGATGTGGGCAATAGGGCACACATAGGGATAGTAAGGAGTAGGGATGTTTGTAAGGATGTTGGTCTTAGAAGTAGGGGTGTGGATTTAAGTATGTGTATATGATATGTGCAATAAAAGGTGGTGTTTGTAAGATAATGTTTTTTTGGAAGAATGAGTGGTACAAGAATATGAACGTAAAGAGAGAAAAGGAGAACCATTTAGGACTGAGGAGATATCACATATGCAAAATGGGAGGTAATTTCATCGCTGTTGGTATGCATTATACTTAACTATCTCTCTCTCTCTCTCATCTCTCTCTCTCTCATATTTTATATATATATTATATAATATTATAATATATAATATATAATATATATATTATATATATTTATATATATATATACTATATATATATATATATATAAAATATATATATAATATTTATCATATATATATATATATATACTATATATATTATATTGTATATATATATATATATAAGTATATATATGATCTATATATATTAACTT
>JABUQX010014418.1:10000-17500 GCA_015478945.1 Trachelipus rathkii
CTAGAATCCTCAACATAAAGTAGAATATTTTTAACAACTCTTATGTTTCATAAGGAAGCTCTGGAAGAAAAACAAAACAATCGTAAAGAAGCTTTCTTCAGAATATTGTGAAAAGATATATCTATTAGAGACACTCTTTAAAGAATTGTAAACTGGTAGAAATAAAGCAAGCCTTCAACATCCAAGTTCAATAAAACTCTGTTTAAAACCATGAATACTCATTTTACATCAAGTAGTGATGCTGATACATTATTATTATTATTATTATTTTATTATTATATTATTATTATTAGTTGTTATTATTATTAATACAATAATTTTGACTATTTTTTATAATAGTAGATAATTATGTTAATAGTAATTATTATTAAAAAAAAAAAAATTATTATTAAATCTTATTTTATTAACTATTATTATTATTTATTTAGTAGTAGTAGTACTAAAGAAATCAATTTTTTAAATGCTGTTGTTATTGCACTAAACCGCAACCCGCAGACCGCAGCCCGCGGTTGTTGAAAAACTTTTAAGAACGAGCAAAAAACCGTAACTGGCGATTGTTGAAGCACAATTTATAAACCGAAAAATAATACAGCAGTTTTACTATCCTTGAGCTCAGATTTAATACTTTGGTTGCAAGGCATTTGAGTACTCAGCGATTATGGGATGAGAAAACCGAGAGCTTTACAAGCTATGCTTGAAACTTTGCCTTTGATACATCCCTGTCATGTAATGTTGATCGCATAAGGTCTCCTCACTTCCGTTCACTCAGCGAACGCGGAGTCCACGTTCGTATCCTGGCTGAGGGAGAGCAAAATCTCCTATATATTTATATATATATATTATATATATATATATCATCAGTATATATAATATTAATATATATATCGAAATGAAGTTTCCTTTTATTATATCTTTGTTTGATATATATTTAGAAAACATAGATATGTGTACAACTTTTAGCATGATATATATATATATATATATATATATATATATATATATATCTATATATATATAAAAAAAAATAAATATATATATATTATATATTATATATATAGTATATATTATCGGTATAATATATATATATATATAATATATATAATATAATATATATATATATATAGTGTCAAACAACAACAAAAACAAAAATCTTACATCATCAACGTAATGACGTCATTCATCGTCTCTCATTGGCCCTATGTGACTCCATAGAAATACTGCTCTCTGATTGGTAACCCTACCCTTTCTGATCGCTACTACTAATAATAACACTTTTTTTCATTACTAATTATTAAAAATATCTTTGGACAACAACTGCAAATTAAAATATTTAATCTTATTACAAATTTATTTTGAGATTATTATTATTTTATTTCCTTTTAATAAAATATTATTCTCAACACATTAATTAATAAGATTATTAAAATGTTTAATTTAGGTTCAGCAACTTAGTGTGGTATTTCCTGCTAATATTTGATTTATCCTGATAAAAGTATGGCTCTTATCAATGAATGGGTCAATAAGGGCTTTAAAACAGCTCATATTGATGGAACCATGCAATATTCAGCTGAAACTTCCATGATATCAGAATCGCTGAGTTTTATACGTTCGAATAAAAGTGGTCAAAATCTTTGGTCATACAATGCATTATGAAATTATAACTCTTCAGTTTCTTATGGTACAAAAATGTTCCTATTTCTAATGTCATTTTTTGTTGTTCCTTCGTGCAATATTTATGGTTCTTTCGAATATATATATATATATATAATATATATATATATATATATATAGTATATATATTATATTATCTATTACCTATATATAATATATATATATATTAGTATATATATAATATATATTAATGCGTACCCTATATATATTATATATATATATATATCAAAATAATCAGAAATGCTTTATTCTGTCAATGATACTGATTACATAGCACTTATCATCAAAAATAGAAATTTAATATAAAAAGAAAATGCATATCATAAACGAGTATATATAAAAGTAAAAACATAATAAAATGATATTGAAATTAAAATAAAAAAGTGAGCAAAAAAGTTTTGTTGCATAACAAATTTAAAAACAAATTACATTTTTAAAATAATTTTTGAAACTCTGAAGATGTAGCAAAAATAGATGTAATTTTATCACTGTATATTTTATCCACTTGTATGTCGGCCATTTACCTGCATTTATAAAGCTTGGACTTTTACAAAATATATTTTTAAATTTTTTTTTAAAGAATCTTTGCTCTATCGGAATTTTATTTTTAAATTATTTACTTTCTGGCTCCATTTTTATGCTCATTTATTATTGCCACTTTGGTAAGTTAACAGTTTCATTAGTTTAACGTTATCTTTGAAAATTAATATATTATATAATATAATATATATATTATAATATATATCTATATATTATACTATATATATAATATAATATATATATATATTTATATATAATATTATTATATAATATATATATATATATATATATAATATATATATATAGTAATAATTAATGAATAATATAAATAAATAATAATAAATATAATAATAATATAAATAAAATAATAAAATACAAATAAATTAAAAATAATAATAATAATAATAATATAATTAAAATAATAATAATAATAATAATAATAATAATGAAGTATAATAATAATAATATAATAAATAATACATAATAATAATATAAAATAAATAATAATAATAATAATAATAATAATAATTAATAATAATAATAATAAATAATAATAATAATAATAATAATAATAATAATAATAAATAATTAATAATAATAATAATAATATAATAATTAATAATAAATAATAGATAATAATAACTAGTATATACATGTACTTTGCTAGTTTACTCACTAACTGTTTATTATGTTCTTTAAATGTTAATAATAATATAATATAATAATAATATAATAATAATAATAATAATAATAATAATAATAATAATAATAATAATAATAATAATAATAATAATAATAATAATAATAATAATAATAATAATAATAATAATAATAATAAAATAATAATAATAATAATAATAATAATTAATAATAAAATAGATAATAATAATAAATAATAATATAATAATAATAAATAAATGATAATAATAATACCAAAAATAAAATCCATCATAGCTATTAATTATTACTAAATAATAATCAATAATAAGAAAATGTCAGTGATATTAATAGCAAATAATAAAATAGATAATAATAATAGATATTATTACTAATAATATTAAATGATAATAATATAATAACTAATAATATAATAACATTTATATGAATAAAATTCTATAAAAGGAAAAAGTTGTATTTTAATTTTTGAGCATTATAATCCTTAGAACAATAATAATAATAAAATAATAATAAAATAATAATAATAATAATAATAATAATAATAATAATAATAATCTTGTAAAATAATAAATAATAATAATATAAAAAATAAAAATCAATCATAAATAATTTAGTAAAATAATTAAAAAAAAGAAAACAAAAAAAAAAATATTAAAAAAAAAAAAACTAAAATAAAAAATTTAAATAATAATAATAATAATAATTAATTCAATAATAAAATAAATAATAATATAATCAGTTTAAATAAAACAGTTGAAAAGATATTTACTACTAGTTAACAATGATTGTAATTAAAAGAAATTTTTAAATGCAAAAATAATAAACCTCGATAAAATATTAAATATTATATATATATTATATATTATATATATATATATATATAATAATATAATATATATATATAATATAATATAATATATATATAATTATAATATATAAAGATAAATACATCTTTCTATTATATATATTTTATATATATAACTATGTACATATATAATATATAGTAAATATTTAAATAATTTATACTATATATAGTATATATATGATTAGTTAATATTTAATAATTTAAAATTATAAAAATATTATAAAAAATATTATATATATATATATAATATATATAATATATAAATATATATATATATATATATATTATATATAATATATATATGGTAAATTCAACTACTTTCGTCTGAGTGTCGATATTCGATATATCGACTATTCCGAATAGCGAGCACTGAAAATTATCGATATATATCGATACAAATATATTGTAATTTCGATCTATCAATAAAACTCGGTCTTATATATAAATATATATATATATATATATATATATATCTATATATTATATATATATATATATATATATATATAATATAATACATATATTATATATATTAATAATATATATATATATATATAATCTAATATAGTTATAATATATTATATATATATATATATATATATATATATATATAATATTATATATATATATAATATATATGATAATATAATATAGTATTATATATGATATATATTATATTTAAATCTGTGTCTACCTAACAAAACTTTATCCTAACCTATACTTAATAGCCCCAAGTAGCCCTAACCTAATGGATTATGTAAGCCCCCAAAGTACTCTAACCTAATGGATCTATGTAGGCCCACAAGTTTACGAAACTAACCTATATGGATCATTGAAGCCCCAAAGTACTACCTAACCTAATGGATTATGGAACCCCCAAGTTCGCCCTGACCTAATAGATTATGAAATGCCCACAGTTTGCCCTAACCTAATGTATTATGAAAAGGCCGAACTAGGTATACAAGCCAGATTTACATCTATGCCATCTATCTATCTGTCTATCTATCTATCTATCTATCTATCTATCTATCTAATATATATATTAAATAATAATATATTATATATTATAGTATATTATATATTATATATTATATATATATATTACTATAATATATAATAATATATATATTATTATATATATATATACTATATATTATATATTATATATATATATATATACTTAATAGTATATTCTAATATATATATATATATATATATATATATATATATATATAGAGAGAGAGAGAGAGAGAGAGAGAGAGAGAGAGAGAGAGAGAGAGAGAGAGAGAGAGTTCAAGAAAGCGATGGTTATTACTGGCAATAGCTGCAAAAAAAAACGAAAAAACCATCTTTTGGTTCGAACTTTGTTACCGACACATAACTAGGTAAATAACCTAAAAGATATTCCTTTCTTCGGCAACGTCTTCGTATCTCTAATTTAACCTAAAAATAAAATACTATTTTGCTTATGCGATACTCGTAATTACATTTTTTTGCAACGTTTCACTTCTAAAATAAATTTATAATAGTGTATAAATGCAAGTAAACTGCTATTATCATTACAGATGTCAAATAAATTATACAAATTCATCTTCAAAGTTTGCACAAAATTAACAACTAAAATCACATGCTGCCTCTATGGCGTAAAATTTCAAACTAAGATTTCTGCTATAAAACTAGTGTTGCCAGACAGGCTATGAGAAATTACCCACTCTTGTGACCGAAAATATTCTCTTAAAGGAAAAATTACCGTACAACTTTAAATTGATATATATAGTATATATATATAATAATAATAATATATATATATATATATATAACTAATATAATACTATATATATATAATGAATATATTATAATATATATATATATATTATTAATATGGAACTTACTAAAGTTTATTCTTTTTTCTATAATTGTTATTTTACCCTCCAAATACCCCCAAACAAAAATACCCTTCAAAATACCCGCACTGGACTTAGAATAATTTTTCACTCAGACGAAAAATTGAATTAATATATATATATATATATATATATATATATATATTATATATATATTTATATATATATATATATATATATATATATAATATAATATGTGTAAACTAAATTTCTTTCTGACCTATCGATATTGTTAAATTTAAATCGATTTCTGATTCGGAGATTAATCTTTGGTCTCAGGAATAAATGTTTATTCAATAGAACATGATTATTATATATAAGTATATATATATAAATATATATTATCATATATATAAATATAATAATAGTATTATATAATATATACTATATATAATATATATATATTATATTATATATAGTAAGATGGACTAATATACATGTGAGTATTATGTGGAACCTTTCAAATTATCATACTTGTATATAAATTTTGATAAAGTGCAAATTTTTTTACTGTGTTCCGTGAGGTGGACGTATTTCTTGTTCCCATATTTTTCGCTGAAACTTATTACATTTGAAAGGATTAGTTCCAAAATTTGTGAGGAGATGATTATACGGTTAGCATTGCCCTGCAAAATTTTTAGTTTGGATACTAGATAAAATGTTTTGTAGAAAGTGTCACAAAGAATGTGAAATTATCAAAGTAGGAGAAAAGTTTTAATTTTATTGTACTAGTAAACATTGTGGCTCGAAGTATTCACCGTTTCTCCCAAATATTTTTTTTTTTCTAAAATTGAATCCTAAACTGATCCCTTTTAATTATGTTGTTTCATTGTACAATAAGAAACAGTTTCAAGGGTATAACCTATTTAGAATTGTCAGTGAACAACAGTTATTAGATTGTTTTAATTTTAATTAGTTAATATATAATATATATTATTTTTTAATTTTATTTTTTATTTTTAACCTCATTTCCCGCTGAGCGGGGTAAAGTGGTACGTACACAGCCTCTCTCATTCACACCTCCCCTCATCTCGCACCCACCCACCTCCTCCACCCCACTCTATCTTCGCCACACCCTACCTCCTTCTCCTCATCCCTCCTCCTCAGCATCTCCTTTATTCCATCCATCCACCTCCTCTTTGGCACCCCTTCCTCTCCTCCTATCCCTTCCGTCCTCCCAAACTCTCCCTATACCAACTCTCGTCCCATTCTCACTAGATCCATACCATCCTAACATTTCCTTCCTCGCCTCTTCCACCAAACCATCCGTCCAAAAAAACATCTCTCGCCTCACCACAACCCATTCTACTCCTCTCTTCTGCCTAACCCAGCAAACCACTCTCAGCCCTTCATCTCAATACTTGCCAACTCTTCTTGGACCTGGCATTCAACCCCCTCGTTTCACACCTACAACACCGCTGGTAAACAAATTTTTTCAAACATATTATCTTAACTTTCTGTGATAAATCCCCCATCCCCTTTCCCAACTTCTCTCAGACACTCAAAGCTCCATTCCTTCTCCTACTCTATGTTCTATCTCCTCCTTCAACCCTCCCCCCTTACCCAAATCCATCCCTAAATATCTAAAAATCTTTACTTCTTCCAATACTACACCCCTACTCTAACCTCTAACCCCTCCACCTCCTCTCTTTCCTCCTCCTCAACCACTAACACTTTACTCTTACCTGGATTTATTTTTAGCCCCTTTTGTCCACACATTCTCTCAAAACCCCTCACCAAATACCTTCAGCCCTTACGCGTTCTCGCCAAACTTCAGGGCGTATCGTCCCGCAAAAAGATCATGCTTCACTTCCTCTATCATTCCCATTCAGTCAATCAACC
>JABUQX010014418.1:22500-30000 GCA_015478945.1 Trachelipus rathkii
ATGGAAAGCTTCTGTCACCAGTTTCACACACCTTTCAACACTTTGAGAATGAGATGGAAAATGTGGAAGGTTTGGCCTAACGTTGGTATCCAAATAAGTTTGTATTTCTTCATTGGATAAATGTTTTGTGCTAGGCGGCTCTGCAACCTCAAGGGACGTGACGTATATTAGTTCGTGTCATTGAAAAGAATTCCAGTTTTACATTAGGAATTGTTTTCATAAGTTTCTGATCACATTTCGTTCTGCAAATAAAAGTTGCAATCTTTCATTTATGTATATAAAAGTACATATACTGTAAGTTAGTTACCTATATATTTATTTATTTCTTGATTAATGTTATGTCTTAATTACAGTTACGTACAGCAAAAGATTTGAATTTTACCTGTTTCTGCAAGTGAGCATTGTCTGAAGTCCGAGACTTTCGATTACTTGATCTTTATCTTTCACCATGACATGAAGGAAATTCTCAGGAAGAAGTCAAAAGGCACTGCCTTGGATATTTTTTTCTTTACAATGAGATTCACATCTATGAATGGAAGAAGGTTAAGTCTAGTAATTGCATTGAAAAGAATACGAGGAGACTCATGGAATTTTGAAGATTGTTTGATCTCAAACCATGCCGGAGCATAAACTTGCATAATAAGTTGTATTAATTTCTTCAGACACTAGCTTGGAGAACTGTCCCTTGTATACAAACAAAGAAGTCTGATGGGAAAAGTTAGCTATCTTGCATGGTTAAGAGAGCCAATCTTATAGGTGGAGCATCTACTATCTATTTCTCTTAGTCCGATCCCTTTACAATACTAAAATAGAAGCCCCTGATTGACATTGACATCTTTAAGCACCTCTTCTGCAATATATTCGTCTTTTATTTTGGTTTCTATAGCTTCATATTTCAGTACTAACCTCTTACTTCTGTCTGAGACTCAGTTAGCCAGGGATTCTTTCTCTAATAAACTTAATATCAATAATTATAACTTTTTTTTACAATTTCCAACTAAATAGAGGAGTCTGTGAGTATATTAACATTATTATCTTGTGTTTCGGCTACTACTATCCTAATAGAACAGATTTTTCAGCACTTTCTAAATATCTAACTATTTCTCACGAGACTGTTACTTCTTCTCATCCAAATGCTGAGGTCTTCTACTTAGGGGAATTCAACGTACTCCACACTGAATGGTTGGTCTCCTCTCATACTGATACATGTGGGAAGGCGGCCAAAACATTCAGCATTCTTAACAATCTGGAGCACTTGATTAAGGAACCTACACACATACCAGATCTCCCTAACCAATTCTTGAGCACTCTTGACCTGTGCTTCACCACTTCTCGTTGCAAATAAACAATTTTCCCTCCTATTGGTAACTCTGCCCACAATCTTGTAGCTCTTAATTATAACACTTTCTCTTTAGTAGCTAAACCATGCCCAAAACGTATTTCTGGCACTTTAATTGGGCTAATTTGGAGTCATTGCTTCGCTTATTTAATACTTATCCTTGGTATGAATTCTGCTTTGACTAGGATGACTGCTGAAAAAGTAGGGGCTGGATCTCCGAGGGAATAGGCAGGTTTATTCTATCTTGTACTAAATCTCTTTCTCCTCAAAATCCGTGGTTCGATGGCACCTGTTCTCGTGTCCTTCACGGCACAGACAATGCCTATCGGAAATGGAAAAACTCTAAATTCTCCTATCATTCTTGCTAATTTTCTTTCAGCTCTGAAGCGTTACAGAGATATTATTCGTCAGATTAAGCGTGCTTTTACCAAGAGGAAGTGCGCTGACCTCCTAGGATCACCCTCTAATAAAAATTTCTGGCCCTTTTCAGAAAACATCTCTAATAACTTTTGTAAATCTGCCTTTCCTACTCTTATTCGATCTGACGGATATGTAGCTAATACTCCTTCTGAAAAGGCTAATCTCTTCGACCTTCTTTTTTCATCTGTTCCACCCTGGACGATTCTGGCGACCCTACTCCTACACTTTCTCCTCTCAAGTGTTCCATGACTCCTCCTGTGATTACACATGATCGGATGCATGAGATCTTGAGATCTATGAACATCAGGAAGGATAGTTGCTCGGACGACATTCCTCTTCGTGTTTTGAGGGAGTGTGTACTTCAGAGTCTGTGCCTGTCTTGGTAGTTTTCCAAGTCCAGCAGAAACATGTCTTGTCCTCAAAATTGTCCTAATCCAGGCGATTGTTGAGAGCTTACCACCTTTGGCGACCGTAACCTTCTCCATTGTTACCAATGTAATGTTATCAATGGTGCCCTGTTCAGGAAGTCGCATTGTTTGCTACTTCTTTCTGTTACAGCGTGTTCCCTCCAGCTTGAACACTTGGCACTGTATGGTGCAGATTCTTGATTTTTCTGATTGAAAGGTCCATTGATTAGTTTTTACCCCTATATGATAATCATGAGCTTTCTCCATCATCTCTTGTAAAACTGAGATTAAACTTATAGGTCGATTTAAATATATATATATAATATATATATATATATATATATATATATAATATATATATATATATATATATATATATATATATATATATATATATATATAATATATCATATATATATATATATATATATATATATATATATATATATATATATCATATGAATATATTAATCACTTTTGCGGACTTTCACCGAAAAGGTATATTTACTAAAATTTTGTATTTTTACCACTTTAGAAGATTTTTTTTTAACCATAAGCATAAAGATTAAAGTTGCCAAGTGTTTTTTTTTAACCAGTAAGCATAAAGATAGAGTTGCCAGTCGCTTCAAACGGTTGTAATACTAAGTTATCTACCAACTTATATAAACTTTACTTACTTACTTATTTACTTACTTACTCTACCTAACTACCTCTAAAATAATATAAATTATTACACTATTTTCTTTGCAGTAAATGTAAATTTTGTTTTCCCTCCCCATGAATTTTTTTTCTTTCTTTTTCAAGGAATTTTGTTAAGTGGAAAGATAGCAACTGAATGTCCAAATATATATTATAATATATATAGTATATATATATATATATATATAGTATATATATATATATATAATAATATAAATTATATATATATAATATATATATATATATATAAAAGTATTATATACAGTTATTGATGAAAGAGCTTGGATTAAATTTATCCATTGACATGGATGACAGAAAACACGAAAACCAAATGTAATGGGAAGAAGTTCTTTTATGAGTACAATATAATAATGATTTTATACTATACTATATATATATATTATATATATATATATATATATATACTATATATAACTATATATATATGATATATTATATAATATTTTATATATATATATATTATAAAGCGAAGGACAAAGAGGTAGTAAGATCGATGAGATACGTCCGTTTTACGTATGGATTGAAAGAGATAATTGGAATATTCATTCGCACTCGAGCGTTCATGGTTTCATTACTTACATTTCCTTCGATTCAAGAAAGGAATGTTTATAGGTTTGTCCGGTATGTATTTCTTTATCATCCTTCATGCACTATACACAATACCTATACAACCACAGAGGGTTTTAATACAAATGTAGCTTCTGAAAGCAACGAGGGTACGATAGTCCCTAATCCACTTCCCTTCATCATCCTTTGCGAGTTGATAAAGATGTTGCCGCCATGGATTTCCCGGCTTGTTCTGGTAGAAGGTCTACCTTCATCATTAAATGCTTAGACAACATTAGCAGTTTTGATCCAATTATTAACTTTTCTAACATCAACATTAACACTTAATCGTCACCCCTCTTCTTATCCGAATTTATAGTGTTTGAGTTCATAGACAGCAAACCGTTTCCTGTTCTTTTACTGTTTCTTATACCGTCTCTCAATTTTCAGTCAAAGGAGGATGTTATGAATATGTGAGCAACGATGGAGTCTTTTTCTAATATTTCTATTTTGGAGTCTTTCGACTTTTTCACCTTATTCAACCACATTTATTAAGCTTTGACAAACTTCAACCACATTTATTAATTCTTTTTATTTATCTCTTAATATAATTCTACTTATAAACCTAAATTCTTATACTCTAAACTCAAAAACAAAGAATATTCTCTTCTTCTTTTAAATCATCAATGTGAATGTTTTCAATGTTCATCAGTGCCAACAGATTTCCATAGTTCTCATGGTTCAGCTAGTGAACTTGTCTAAAAAAAAAAAAAATTATTGAGCAAATGACGCATCTCAGCAGTTCTTATCATTTTTTTTTTTACCTCGAAACCCTTTAAATATTTTTTGCTTCCATAGGCACCCTTTTAAACATTTTTTCCACCGACCACCAAGATTTAACTCAGGATATATATATATATTATATATAATATAATATATTATATAAAGTTTAATATTATAATATAATAAGTATAATATATATAAAAATTTTATACAATATAAAACAAAGATATATACACTATATATATATATATATATATATATATATATATATATATAAAGTTTAATATGAATGGTCATCTAATATTGAGAGAAGGGAACAGCATATATTTATATAATTAAAGTAAAAATTAAATTTTATAACTAAAAATCGAATTTAGGCGTTTTTCAATATAAAAACGTCCGGAATCCCTTAGAAAAGTCACGTTTTACACAAGTAAGCAAAGAAATTTGCTCAGCGTTTCCTTTTCTTTCTTGCTTTCCTTCCTACAGTCATTTTTTCCATTTTAACTTCTACAGATCATAAGGTTTCTTTAAGCCTTCACGGACGCCTTTGAAGATATTGGGAAGATCCCCTAAGGGTTTCTAGAGCCACATGTAAAGCGCTCTGATGTTTCTCATTAAACAGAATCTTGATCTTTTACAAGAGAACCAAATACCGAATATTGTTAACCTCTTCAACCATTTTTTTTATACTTGCTAATTATTTTCACCTCTGCTCGATTTGATTATCTTATTTTATTGGTTATCTTATCTTATCTTATTTTGGTTATCTTTAAGTTCATCTCTTCAAGTTTTCCGCTGGAATGGACCCACCTAGGGTTGTGAAACATTTTTTTGACACCGATGGAGCTAACTGGTTTAACTTGCTGTCATATTTCATTTTCCCTTGGAATGATTATTATTAATCATAAACCATGGTTTAACACTTCTGGTTATCGGGGTATTGCTAGTAAGAACATTGATTCTGGAGTTACCGTTATCTTTTAAACTCTAGGAACTCTTGCAACTTTTATTCCATTCCACAATTGTGCAAAGTCTCTTCTTCTCAAAACTAAAAACTCTTTCTTCTTAGAAACTGAAACAGTCTTTCTGGTTCCCTCTTCCTAGCGTTCTGTCAGGCATATTGAAAAAAACTGTCATCTATGAATTTGCTGCTTCCTTTTTTTTTTTTACAAATATTCACCCTTCTTCCGATGGCAATACTACTGCATCATCTTATGCTAAGCTAAGTTATTCGTCCAATCTTTTTCCACTGATTCTAAAAGACTTTTCCGGAGTTATTACTATTTCTACTTTCCTCCATCTCATCTCTGCGTAACATTATCATTTATTATAAGGATGTAACTTCTGCGTTATCTGAACTTATTAAAAATGCATATGTTCCTGATGATATCACTCTTGTGGGCCTCAAAACTTTCTTTATGTCTTCGTAAACCGATTAAGCTCTGAAAATCAACTTCGATATTTCCTTTCTGCAGGAGTATCACGCCGTACCTAGAAACGGTGACCCCTATCAACTCACTAACTATGGTTCTATTTCCTTAAACTGTTTTTTTTTCAAAGTGTTTGTATCGAACAAAACATAAAGATTTATAAACATATAAACATATTAAATGTTCTAATCTTATCTTATATCAACAGAATGGCATCTGTAAGATGATCTTTCTCATTCTTGGTTCTCTTCTATTCTCAAACAGTGAATAATTTACTTACCATATAGAAAGCTTTCGATTGAGAGTGAGTCATGAACTAGGATTTATTTTCTGCATCTCTATATATCGGGATCTATTTCTCCTCTCTGTAACCTTCTTTCTCATTTGTTTTCCTCATTATATGGCAACCGTCATATTGCGGTACAGTTTATCCTTTAAATCAATCAAGGTTATGAGAGTACCCTCCTGCAGATAACATTTTTTCAACTATTCATTATCAACTTATCTTTAATTTCCTCATATTGCTACTCATATGTAGACGATTTCACTCTTTATTATTATTTTTATTTTAAAAGGTGTCTCAAATAACAGCAAATAATTGATATTATCAGGATGGTCATGGGGAAAGTGACCTCTAAGTTTTATCTTATTTCTATTTCTGGAAGAAATACCACAAAAACTTAAATCCTTAAATCCTTAATTTATCTCTATTCGAAGTAGTTAAAATATCTTCTTTAATTGTTTCTTTTTGTAGTGATCTTTCTTGAAAGAATCACATTTGCTTTTCCTATTGAGCAACCTTCGAAGTGGTTGGATATTCTGTGGCTGCATCATAACATTTTCACATCATCCAAGTTTCTTGCTCTTTACGAAGGCAACAGTTTCGCTTGTTTGAAATATATTTCACACACATCTAGGATTGTTCCTCTTATAACAACTCTCCTTGAAAGGGTGTAGTAGGGGTCTTTGTGACTTATCAACTCTGAGTCTCTGAGTGTTTTCAATCCCTTTCTGACCATGAACTGTCGCTCCACTCTCAATATACTATCGTTATTAAAGAGAAAACTGCTTTTCTGAACTCCCTTGTTAATCTTTCATTAGGAGGAGAACTCGTGTAGGACTCGTCTTTACATACAATCCTATCCTTTCCATGTTGAATAAATCTCTTCTCAATGAAATTTCTAAATAATCTTTTCTTCATTACTAGTAAGAACATAACATTTAAGCTCCAGGAACTCTTGCGACTTTTATTCCATTCCACAATTGTGCAAAGTCTCTTCTTCTCAAAACTAAAAACTCTTTCTTCTTAGAAACTGAAACAATCTTTCTGGTTCCCTCTTCCTAGCGTTCTGTCAGGCATATTGAAAAAAACTGTCATCTATGAATTTGCTGCTTCCTTTTTTTTTTTACATATATTCACCCTTCTTCCGATGGCAATACTACTGCATCATCTTATGCTAAGCTAAGTTATTCGTCCAATCTTTTTCCACTGATTCTAAAAGACTTTTCCGGAGTTATTACTATTTCTACTTTCCTCCATCTCATCTCTGCGTAACATTATCATTTATTATAAGGATGTAACTTCTGCGTTATCTGAACTTATTAAAAATGCATATGTTCCTGATGATATCACTCTTGTGGGCCTCAAAACTTTCTTTGTCTTCGTAAACCGATTAAGCTCTGAAAATCAACTTCGATATTTCCTTTCTGCAGGAGTATCACGCCGTACCTAGAAACGGTGACCCCTATCAACTCACTAACTATGGTTCTATTTCCTTAAACTGTTTTTTTTTCAAAGTGTTTGTATCGAACAAAACAGATTTTTAAACATATAAACATATTAAATGTTCTA
>JABUQX010014418.1:40000-46910 GCA_015478945.1 Trachelipus rathkii
AAAATAAAAAAACTCAATGATTTTTTTATTTAAAAAAATTAGTAAAAAAAATCAGTTGCTTTAAATCATTTTTTTTTTTTTTTTGGTCCAACCCCGGGAATCTAGACCTGGGATAAATAAAATTTGTACAGGGATAACTTATTTATTATTATTATTATTATTTTATTATATTATTATTATTTATTCATTATATTATATTATTATATTATTATTAATATTACTTAAAATATATTATTTGTTATTGATTATTATTATAAAGAAACTAACTTTAAAGTAGAAACTACTAAAAAACAAAATATTAAATAAACTGTTCAAGCAAAAATTTAAAAAAATTTTAAAACATATGATTCCATAATTTTCTTACTTAAAAATGTAATATATTATTTGATATTGAATGTTATGGTTGTAGGAAATTAGTTGTTCTCCAATTTTGGAGTTAACGTGATCTTTTCTTATCCTCAAGCACGTTAACCCGCCTTCTAAACATGAAAGATTTAAACCAACCCGCAAAGTTTTTTGGCTGAAGAAAAGCTTTTTAAACTTTGAAGACCCGTAGAACTTTACATAGTATATTCCTATTCCTATTTTACTTAAAAAATTTATTGATCCGCTTATCCATATTTTTGGCTTACAGAACTAAGAGCTCACAGTTATGGAGTATGCTCACGATGCCAGATTAACTTCTATTAAGACTTTTCCACTTTTGTTAATCAGAAGTTTAAGTAGAATATTGTAAGGTGTAGCGGAAGTCGAAAAGTTCCGGTTCCCGCCGGACTTCACGACCGAAACTTTTCTCAAAGGTTTCAGGAATGTATCGCTGTAGCGGTCTGAACCAAATTTCTGGTTCAGGTTCAGCCGGAATATATGTTTATATATATATAATATATCATATATATATATATAATCATAATATTAATATCATATATATATTATATATATGATATATATATATATATAATTATATAATATTATATATTAATATTAATTCAGGCGCGGTTTTACGGGGAAGCACAGGAGCGGCCCTCCTATAAAAAGAATTATAAAAGACAACTAGTGTAAATAAAAAAAACTCTTCAGAACTCCTTACCTGGGTTTATTTTTAAGCCCCTTTTTGTCCACACAATTTCTCTCAAACTCCCTTCACCAACACCATTACCTCATGCCCCTCCGTCGAGTTTACTTTGGGAATCGTCCACAAAAGGACATAAAAGTTAGTGCGTCCTGCACAAACAATAGTATCATGGTGCACATAATCCCGTTTCTATCTATTATTCCGGCACTTCATCCAATGGCCACCCCCGCTCCCCTCCAAACTCACGCAAACTTCATCTCGCAAACACTCTCCGCATCAAATCACAATTTTGAAAAAGCCACCACTGGAGTGAGCCATTCACACAACCCCTTGCTTCTTCAATTCTCCCCTCCCTTTGTCTCGAGCCCGACCCACAAACAATACTCCCAAACTTCCTCCTCGCTTCCTTTTACCACTCTCTATCAAAACAGCATTCTATATCTATTCCTAGTACCAATAGGGGCCCTAATACGGCAATTTAACTCTAATTTGCCCCTTCCACATCGCAATTTTCCTGTGCCCCTCCTACACACCCCCTACAAGCAATTCCCCCACCTCGTCACATCTATCATATGCTAAAATTTCTCTTAATATCTTAAAATAAAAACACCCATACACTTTCCCTATCCTCTCTATACTTTTTCTCCACAAGCATCTTTAGTGTAAACACCTGGTCCACACACCCCCTTCTTCCCTCCCTAAATCCTCCTTGTTCTTCCCACTCCATTCATCCCCTCCCGTTAAACAAGCGTTCAACATCTAGCATTCAAAATCCCTAGTAATTACTTATATTGTTTACTATTAGATTTTTGAAGAATATATAATTTTTATCAACAATAGCCTCTACTTCTTCGTAAGAACACGTCATAATATAATATATAATTATGGTAAATAACTCTCTCAACCAAAATTTGGCAACTTTAATAAGCAGTAAATGTTATAATAGAGTTGATGTACCCTTTATAGCATATATGATATAATAATATTATATAGTTATATAGTATAAACATAAATCATTAAAAGTAATAATAAGCTAATCTATAATATTTCGGATAAAAAATAATTAGTAAATATGAAAATAAGTAACTTAGATTGAATACATATATGATTTATTAACTATAAATATAATATTATTAATAGTATTATATAGTTATATATATATATATATATATATATTATTATTATATGATTATATTTATTTTTAAATATAAATTTATAATCATATTATGATTTTATACAAAATATTTCTTCACATGGAAATAGGTTCGATATATATATATATTAATATAATATATTATTTAATATTAATTAATATTATATGATATATAGGTATATATAGTGTACCTATATATTAGAATATATCATAGGATATTATAATATAATTATATAATTAATTATATAATAATTTAACATATATTTTTTTTTTTTGATTATATAATATATATATATAAATATATTATATATATATATATATATATGATATTATATTATATTATATTATATATAAATATATTAATACTATATATATATTATAATAAATATATATATATATATATAATATATATATAATATAATATATATAATAATATAATATAGTATTTTAATAATATAATAACTTATATTAATGTATATGATATTTAACAAAATTAATTTTTATCAATTGGAAATAGTCGTATATATATTATATATAAAATTTTAATAATATCATATATATATATATATATTATATATTATATATATATTAATATATTATATTATAATATATATATAATATATATATATATATATATATATATATATATTTATTTATAATTATAAATATATTAATTATATATAATATAGATAGTGAATTGAGAAGCAAGATAATATGTAACATGTTCCGTTTAAATCAGTAGGATGCTGTGCGGAAAGAGTTAATATCATTTAAAGTATGTTGTAACATTCTCGAGTCTGATATAATTTTACTTGACACCTCCATGTTTCGCACTTGCCTGAAAAGAAAGGCGCAGTAGGTATGTTGCCCAACAAAATCACCTCTTGCATACCTTCCTTGTAATGTCAGCTAAAGGGTTGTGAAGTTCATTTGTTTTCCACGCTATCAAATTTTTATGAGAGGAAGTTATCATAGGAAGGAGATATCAGAATGATCCATCTTCAGTATCTTCATCATCAGGAGAATAGTGTATACGTCATTGACATTGCTTTATTACTGGATGACTCTTGGTATATCTGAGTGTCTTTTCATACAACGATTAATTCATGTCCTGGGCGAACGATTTTGCATAACCAT
Source organism: Trachelipus rathkii (assembly GCA_015478945.1). Lineage (NCBI taxonomy): Eukaryota > Metazoa > Arthropoda > Malacostraca > Isopoda > Trachelipodidae > Trachelipus > Trachelipus rathkii. Next base: position 43,363 of record JABUQX010014418.1, read on the forward strand.
CGCTTCAGATTACTACTTAGCAGTTTCCCGAAATTAATAGTATTCTTGTATTTTGTACTTTAAATTGATTGGTCAACGCCTTATTGACTGTTACAATATATTTTATCAATTACCTTCCTTAAGTTCTGCCAATTCTGAACAGCAGTAAGGATTTAAGGTGCCGTAATGCAAAAATGAATCACATAGAAGCTTCTGCGACGCGAGGAGATGTTATTTCTGCGTATGTGTAGCAAATCTGTGTAAATTCGGCCTAAAAGAAAGTATACCGAGTGTATGGAGAGAGACAGGAATACTTCATCGTTGTCCGCCTGCTTACCAAGAAAGAGTTACGCAAGAATCTGTAATTCGAGCACGAGAAAGACTAAATGTGATCTTTTCTGTAGCGCTTAATATTGAAGAATAATTCGGGATATAATGTGATATGAGGCGGCGATATGCAAAATAAAACGATGGCGAAGTTATGAGAGGAGGAGAGGAAAGGGGACGAGTGAGGGCAAAACAGGGTATCCGACATTCTAAGATGACAAAAATATAATAAAAAGATCAAATATCGAATATAAGATATTATAACATAGAATCGTCTGTGCATAGACTGAGATTACGGAAATAGATTGCAATCAGAAAGTAGAAGTAGAAACTGAAAATAAATATGGTGTTAAAATAGCTAAATAAACTCATTTTTATTAAGCCTACTAATTATTATTAGTTTAATATAATTATTTAGTTAATAAATTTTTAATAGGTAAATTTTGTGGTATAATATCTATTATATTATATGTTTATAACAAATTCATTGAGGTGAAATCTATAGTAAATTGCCGAAAAACTATAGTTAATATTATCCAATATTAGGTACTAATCATGTTAGTTATTCAGTATGATTATATTTAATATATAGTATTGAGAAAGTTGTGAGTGAGTGTTTGAATTACTTTAAAGATTTATATATCACTATAGGTGTATAATTATGTAGGTGGTTGATTTGATTTTAAGATCTAGTATTAATGTTTGTGGCAAATATGAAAAAAGATAATTATACTGGACATAAAGTAAAATAATGAGAATAATGATTTAATATTATATTATAGTATATATATTATATTAATAATAGTTATTAATATAGTATATAAATATATATTAATTAATATATATTATAATATATAATATTATACTAATAATATATATATATTAATATATAATATATATTTATATATATATAGATATAATATATATTATTATAATATTAAATATATTATATTAAATAATTATATATATATTATTTATATATATTATATATATATATAATTATATAATATATATTATTAATTGATCAGATTAGCTAGTGAGTAGGCGCACTATTTATAAATTTTTTTGATGTACTAGCCTGTCACCTTCATCTAATGCGGTCTCTATACACCATTCATATATGCGTACCTTAAGTGCACCTAGCGCCTATAGTGCGCCTTATATGTTACTTTGATTCAACATAGTGCCTGCCTATGCTAGCTTTAGCGGGCCTGTAATTGCACCTATTAAGCCTTAGCGACTAAAATAACGCAGCAGTTGATGTGATATATGTATGTCAAAGTGTTATTTGTAAAGTATAAACATTATATATGCGTAATAAGTTAAAAGCTAATTATTTTTAATAATAAGTGATAAGCATAAAAAATATATTTTATTATAATTTATTATTATTATTTTAATTTTAAATATATATATAGAGCATCAGTTAAAACTCTATAAACATAATTACATATCGATTCTCACTCTGGTAATATCAATTCACCTCAATGTTCCTGCTACCATTGTTTTTCCCTTGGAGGTTCAACACTGGCTCAGAGGAAGTTGAAAATTTTCAAGACATAGTGGTTAATTATTATTTTTAGTAATGAATATTAAGTAATAAGTACTGATACTAGTTATTAGTTAATATATTAAGATTTATATATATATTAATATATTATATATTTTAATATATAACTATATAATAAAAAACGATATAAGATAAATTCGGTATTCTACGTAAGGTATACTCTGAGGACATATAGTATATATATATATTATTATATATATTTATAGTTATATATATATATAATATATTAATATATAATTATATATAGTATATATATATTATTATATAATATTATATAATATATATAATATATTATATTATATGATAAATAGCATGTTATTTATTAAGGAAAGAAATATGATTATATTTATATTATATTTTTGTATAAGTTTAAAGCATCGTATAAACTAAATTATACAGCGTCCTCTTTTCACCTCAATGTTTCCTGGCTACCGATGTTTTTTACCACTATTTAAAGGAGCGTATTACAAAACACTGGGCTTCAGATGAATAGTGATTTTAGAATAATATTTTTTCAGAGCCCATAAGCTTTATATTACAGTATAAATAAATTGATTCGACGCGTGTACGCATAACGTTAGAGAAATGTTGTTTAAGATTTATCTTCTGCTTAGGTTAATGTATAAATTACTGAACTTAGTTAAATAGTAATATAATATAGAAATAAAATATAAATATATAAAATATATATAATATTATTAATATAATATAAATTATAATAATTAAATATTTAATATTTAATAATAACACTTTGCAAATGGTAATGACATTAAGATATAATTTTTTTCATAGAATTTATAAGAGATCATATAAATAAAAGTATTATATAGTTATTAATAGTTTTATAACTTAAAGTAATATATTAAGATAAGTATATATTATAAGTGAGTATAAGTATAATAGTATAAGTATAATTAATAGTATTATTAAGTTATATAAGGTATTACAGTATATAAGTATGATAAGTAATGATAAATGATATTATATAGTATTTTAAAAAAAGTAATTATTATACATTTTTTTTTTTTTTTTTTTTAAGTTAACAATGTTTGAAATTTCTTTTTTTTTTTTCTTTTTTTTTTTTTAACCTAAGGATAATTACCATACTACACGGCTATTATCAACGGCTTGATAAAAAATGAGCACCTTTTCATAGGAATGTGATAGTGCTCCTAAGGTAATAATAACCTGTATTAATAATTACACACCTCACCTCTCATGAAAAGGCTACCCTCTAGAGTACTAATAAAACATTGACACTCGAAATCATCCCTACAGTGTTTATAAACATTATCAGAGTATTGTGTGAACTGGAACTAGACAGACACAGGTCGTGTTGCTAGTAGTGTTCATATATATACAGACTAAGACTTTAAGTGTGACAAGAATTAAACTAGCAAAAGTAGTGTAAAAACAGAATAGATGCGGCCCAAGAGATTTTCCATACAGAAAGTAAGTGGCGTGAAAGGTATGAGAGGTCTACCTAATAAGACGAACTGGAGTTCTGTGATTTTCATGCTCACAGCAAAATCGCTATGCGTGAGAGATTTCATGGCTCTCCCTTGTTAACCTTTTGAGTAGAGTACGTAATACGACAATGGAGGGCTGAGAATGCCGAGTGGCCAATTACCTACTTAGATAGGCTAATCTTACACGCTTTTGACAGGATATA
>JABUQX010014419.1:0-2500 GCA_015478945.1 Trachelipus rathkii
AAAATAGAGAGATGAAGATATAGGGTTTACTGTTAAAGGTAAGAATGATTCGGCAAATAATGGGAATAACTTCAGAAGGTGTTGATGGACGTAAGTAGGAAAATGAAAAAAAAAAAAAAAGACAGCGATAGGGTCCAGCAAGGGACAATCATGAGATACAATGGCGAACAGATTGAGGGCGGGTGACACCGGGCGAAAATTTGCAAATGGGAGGCTGAGGTTCGGTGATTATATACGTGACTGTGAGTGATATTTGGGGTGTGGCCGAATACGGAGGCCGTGCAAGTATCCAACTGCGGTGTAAGCGCTTTTAGTATATACTATATATAAGTATATATATATATATAGATGTATATATATATATGTATATATATATATAATGATTAATATATATATATATATATATATTATTTATATGATATACATATATTATATTTAGGGTTATTGTGGATAGTCAGTATATGTAAGGTGTATTGATGTTGCTTATAATTTTTATGTATAAATGTGGGTTCACTGTTACATATAGTCTTATATAGGTGGTAGTAGATAATAATGTTGTAGGGTATATTGGGTAGATTTATATTATATATTATATATATATATATATATTAATATATATATATATATTATATAGTATATATATATATAATATATATAATATATAATATAATATATTATATAATATAATATGATAAATATATATATATATATTATATTATATAGTATTTATAGTTATATGTATATATATATATATATTTATAGTGTATATATATTAATATATATAGTATATATACTATATGTATATTATTAATATATATATACAATATAATAGTATATTATATATATATATACTTAGTGATATATATAATATATATATATATATATAATGTGTATATATCTATATATATAATATATATTAGCTTATATAGTATATATAAATATATATATATATATATATATATATTATATATATATTATATATTATATAGTATATAAAATATATATATTATATATTCATAATGTGGTGTGTGTGTGTGTGTGGTGCGGTGCGCTATACGGTCATAAGAATTGGTGGGAATGGGAGGAGGTCGAGGCGCCTTGCAGCCGCTGCAATGCTGCCCCCTTCCGCTAAATTTGAGCGACATCCCGCATTACAGAGAAAATATGGTATAGGGGAACTAAACGTTTTATATACGTTATGAAATATAAGATAAAAATATTAAAAAAAAATATTTAAAAAACTAAAAAATAAAAAATAAAAATATTTTTTTTTTTTTTTTGGCATAAAAAATAAAATTAATTAGTGCATTTTTTTTTAGTAAAAATTAGGAAAAGTGTAAAGAATTATTGAAATTAAAATTTTTAATTTTTTCCTAATTGGGGTATATATATTATATATATATATATATATATATATATATATATATATATATTATCATATATATATATATATATATATTATATATATTATATATTATATATATATATATATATATATATATATATATATATATATATATATATATATATATATTAATGAAATTAATTAAAATTGCAAGTGAAACACGTTTTCAAAGAAAATTAAAAAAAACAACTATTATGGCAACATCTAACTCGACGCATACGGCGTACGATGCACGGCAAAGGCTCGCCTGCCTTAATATCATTGCAAGTAAGGATATATTTTAATTTCAGCTACGCCGATGTGCGGTATGCAAGTTAAACAGTGGATAGGCAGGCAAAGCATAAATAGCTTCATTTTTTGTTTTATATTTCTTTAAGATTTTGAAGATTAATTTTCTTATGGTTTTTAATATATTAACATTTTTATAGTTTTTTATTTGTTTTTCTTAATTATTAATTTGTTCTTAAAAATAAGATAGGCACTGCCTACCCAGCCTACCCCTTAACTACGCCCCTGATATAAATATATATATAGTATATTATAATATATTATATAAGTATATATTATATATATATATATATATATTAGTATATAATATATATATATATATAGTATATATAATATATATATATATATATAATATATTATAATTTATATATATATATATATATTAATATAATATATTATAGATATATATATTAAGGTAAGGGAATGTGCATAGAATAATGAATACGGGATGGTGCTTTCGTAACTGATGAAATGAATGTAACTAGTGTGGTGTTAACACTTCGAAAGTCTGCATTACGTTGGTAATAGTGGGTTGGCCGAAACACACGGATTTTTTGCGCCACCTCACCAGCTCCACCCGGGAGTTCGTGCACCAGGACCGCACGCGCACCACGTCCATCATCCTAACCGGCACCGCACACACCGACCGGCTCTTTTTGCATGCGCACCGCACTGCACCTGCAACCAAAGAGCAACCAGCAAGCGCACCGGCACCGCATACCAAATAATTTTGCGCAACCACGCACCGCACCGCAACCGACATATATATAATAGTATACTATATAGGCTATTGTTACTCGCCTGGAG
>JABUQX010014419.1:7500-12500 GCA_015478945.1 Trachelipus rathkii
CACTGCCATAGAGGTTTACCTATTAATCCTTTCATCGCCTGTTGTACAATTCCATAAAACCTAAATGCAATTATTTCTTCTTCTCCCTCATTTATCTCTGTCATTTGTTTCAATGTAAATGATTTGATCCACACATCCTCTACAATCCCTAACAAACCTTGTTCTTCAACCATCAGTCTTCACGTCACTCGACGACTTCTTTAAAGACTAAAATACAGCATAATACTCTTCCCTACAAGACACTCAATAAACCTATTCCCCTATAATTCCTACATTTTCCCTTATCTCCCTTACCCTATATAAGGGTATCTATTACTATCTCTCCCTCCAATCCCTGCGGAACTAATACTCCATTACTTTTGTTAGACACTTCTAAATCCAATCATTCACCATCTCGCTTCCGTTCTTGATCATTATACCAGTAATTTCATCTATACCGCAGAATTTTACATTCTTCCAAACTTCTCACTCTAAAATACCATTTACCTCTCCTTGCTAAATGACCTCATCGCCGCAAAACGCCTATTACCTTCTTCACCATCAAATCCAAACACATTCACTATCACCTTCATTACTGTTAATATTATACAGATTTTCGAAGTGTTTTTCCACAATCCCCTCACATCCATTTCAATCAGTTACAAAAAGCACCTTCCCTAATTCCATTTTCTAGCAGGTTCCCTTTTAATTTCTCATTCTTAACCTTCGCGCTTCCTTCCAGAAGAGCTTCCTATTCCTTTGTAAGTCCCCATTCATCCTATTTCCCAACTGTCCATTTACCTCTTCTTTCCTCTACGTATACACCTTTCAGTATTTCTTTTTTCCTTCCCTATATAATTCCAAGCATCTTTCTTTGAAACTTCATCATTTGCTTTTAGAACATTCAACCACGCTTTTTTTTTACATTTTAACGCGCTTGCATCCCCTTCAATTCCACACTCACTGTTAAACATTCTTAGTTCCTACTTAAGTCATATCCAAATACTTCCTTTGCACTGCTACAATTGCTTCCTTCATTTGTTCCCAGATTTGTTCAGTTTCAACTTGTTTCACATTCAACTGATTTACTTGGCGAGTGCTCTAGATACTTGTAATTATTACCTTGTTCATTTACCTCTCACTCTTAATTCTACAAACTTCCTTCCTTAATCACCTTCCTCTCCAACCAAGCCCCCACTAACTTATTTTACATACTTCAAACATAATCCTTCTTCACTAACACAAAATCAATCATACTTTCATTCGATACCATCTCCTAGCCTACACAAACTCTAGTATATTTATGAATACTCTTGTTTTTAAAGAAAGTATTACTTACACACATACTTCTCTCCTCACAGAAAATCAATCACCTTCCTACCATTCATTTTCTCCCGACACCCCCAAAACCACCGTGTTATACCATCTCTTTTCTGATCACGCTATCCAACCATTTTAAGGTCCCCCAACACAAATCAATCTGATCCTCCTAGGCTCACCGCAATCCAACAACATTCAGATTTTTTCCAGGAAAATCGTAACTCTCTTCAACAATTTCCTTCCAGAATGGATCATACGTCACAAACCAAACGAACCTTCGGCATTTTCAAACTTAAATTACATTAGAATTCGAGTACTCACACACACAAAGTCACCATAGCTCTGTACCACAAGTCACTCATCAAAATTGCAAACTCCTTCTCTCCCCCACACTCATTCATTTCCACCTCAGCAGACACATATTTCACACCACACCACTCATTTTCAACCAGTTTCCTTTCATTTTTTGTTTCAGTCCACAGCGAGGAAATCAAATTTGCTCTTTCTAAATACATCCATCACCTCTCTACTCTTCTCCTCAACATTTATTCTCCTGACATTCCATGTACCCATACGATTCATACAATTTCGCCGAAAGTAGAAGGTCTTACTGCGATCACGACTTCTCCGAGGCATGCATTTAGCATTCCTAGCAAGAGGTAAGTGGTAGTGGTCAGCCAACCCAACTACCACCGTTCCCTTAGTCGCCTTCTATCGACACCGCAGGAACATATGGTGTGGCAATTCTTCTTCCCCGCACATAGGGATATAAGTAGTAGAGATGTCCTGTAAGATGTGATCTGAAGAAGGGGTAAGGAACATTAGTAGTGGAAATATGATTATATGGATAAATGGTGGTCAGTAAGATGTTGGCCTGGAAGGGTGAAGTGTGTAAAAGAAAATGAACAACATAATAATATATATATATATATATTATATATATATATATATATATATATATATACTATATATATATATATATATATATATAGTATATATATATATATATATATATATAAATATAATTATATATATATATATATATATATATATATATATTTGAGAATGGTTTTTAAATATTCGCATTGACTTCGCAATTACAAAATTGAAAAAATAAAATTATTTGCATTCGCACTCGGAAACTCGGAATACGATTAGAAAATGCTTGATGGAACTCGTAGAAAATTATAACAACTTTTTGGAGAAACTTGCTAGTGCCATCTCGAAGGTAGTGACAGTAATTAAGTCACAATCGAAATCTAGCAATATTAATTAATATTGAAGGCTCGTACTTGTTAGTATATTTGCTCGAAATCAACTGTTGAAGCACAATTTTTCAATGGTATCCTTATCCAGTGTGTTTCGGGATTAATTCGATATTGTTTCCCCATGACAACGCAAAGCGCACACTTTGCAATCATAATTATTCCGGAAAGGAAACTAACATCTGGGTTAAGAGGACTATCTAAGCAGCAAACACAAGGAAAGATGTAGAAAGGGAAAAGAGGTAAAGGAATCCCCAATTCCACTTTTAAGCACTGAATCAGATTATTCTTGAACATAATCTAATATAAAATACATATATGGACAATGAAACGAAAAATCAAAAAGGATGGATAAAGAAATTTACACGGAATTATAGTAATGGATGATCTGCTTCCGCCACGTTGAAATTCCTTGGTTTTGTACCGGCTTGCGAAAGTATCGGGCATCCTCGCCTATTTCAACACACTACTCCAAAATTAAAATAACTAAGAGATATTTGAAAAAAAATATGATAGAATTAAAACTAAAGTGTCAGAATTAATAAACCTCTATCAAATAATCAATTCAAGTTAGCTTTCTCCACCGACGAATGGTCAAGATAACTCCAATCAGCCAAGGGTTTTTCTTTGTTTTCCTCTGAGTAGTCATATAAGCCGGAGACAATTTAGTTTCAAACCCAAATTTTTGTGTCGTGCTCTGAACCACTGAACGTCAAACAGGTGAACATATCAGTGACGTATAATGGAATGTTGTCGAAAATGGAAACATATCCCCAGATTGATGTCCACTGTGTCCATGAGAGAGGCTGGTTCCAACATAAAGAAAAATTATATTTCTTTCTTGAGGTGAACAACACAAACCCGTCAATGATTCAACATTATAAATGTTGTGGACAATCTCTAGCCAAAGAAGTCAGCAAAGTTCTGCGTCAAAATATAGGTAAATTGCGGCACACTTTAATCATACGACCATGGCTCAGTAAAAACTAAATAAAAATATCAGCCAGAATTAAAGCTTCGCTAACTTTCAGTAATACATGACGTTTCACTCAATTTATGTTAAGGTTGCAAGAAGCTTAATGAATCTCTCTGCCAGTACGCCGCTCTTGATGATAAAATAATGTCTTCCCATCCCAATGACAAATTCTATTCTACATTGTCATCATTGTAACTTCATCATTTAAGACAGATCATTATGATAATCAGGGCAAACTTGTTGTCATTCCTCTCGTAATAACTCTGAAAAGAGAGTATCAATATCCTCAGCTAGTGCAGTCAACGGAATAAAAATGAATGAGAGAGATATATTGAGACACTTTCTCTCCTCTTAAATTTATTGGTTCGGTTACAATTTGTTATTGTAACCTATTAATGATAGGGTATCAATGATCATGTATAATTGGAAAAACTATGTTTGTTTACCTTATTTCACTCATTTATAATTTTTGATAACAGTATCAGAAATAGGAAATTATAGTCCTAAATCGTGCTAAGCGTGTAATTTGAATCAAATACACATAAGTGGATTACCTACATAATCCGTTATATAATTTTCTTGAGCTCCAAATAAATAATAATTTTGTAAATCTTGCCCCTTTTCCTACTGTTAGTGCTGTTCCTTGTGTCCTGAGAAATCTGTAGCCAAAACACCTACATAAGGGGGATACCCTATTATATATATATATATATATTATTATATATTTTATTTTGTATAACATAATTAACAGTTAGTATATATGTTATATATATATATATATATATATATATATAATATATATATATATATATAATATATAGTCATATTTCAAATCAAATTTTTCTCCTTCATCATGTTTTATTTGATAGAATTTTGTCGGGAAGTTGGTGCGGTGCGGTGCGAAACAGAAGGTCCCGCACCACGCACCGCACCGCAACCGCACCTATAATTTTTTCGTCGCGCTCACGCGACCGCACCGCACTTTTATTTTTCTTCCGCACCGCGCGCACCGCACCGCACCAGGTCGCTGAAATTTTGATGCTGCGCAACCGCACCGCACCGCACCAAAATGGAGCGCACCACGCACCGCACCGCACCGACCCGGTGCGCCGGCCAACCCTAGTTGGTAATAATGAAAAGGTGATTGTGAATGTGTGTGGGTTTGATGGTGCAAGAAGGAATAGGAATTTTGGGGATGAGATCATTATAAGAGGAGGTAATGGTAGAGCGAAAAGTTGAAGAATGGTAAATCTGCAGGTATATATGAAATTACCAGTGAAATGATCAACAACGGAGGCGAGATTGTGATTGATTGGATTTGGAAGATGTGTAGCAAAGCGTTTATGAGGGTATAGTTTTCCAAGGGATTGGAGGAGAGCAGTAATAGTACCCTTACAAAGGATAAGGGAGATAAGGGTAACTTTAGGAATTAGAGGGGAATTAGTTTAAATTAAGTGGTA
>JABUQX010014419.1:17500-27500 GCA_015478945.1 Trachelipus rathkii
GTTTTGGGACACAATAATTTCCCCCTGCTGGTCGAAAATAACCCTAAGTTCGCTCAAGAACTTTTCCTTGAAGAACTCTCCCCATATGTTCAAATGAGTCTCTATACCCTCGCTGAAGAAAACAACATTCATAGAATGGTACGGGTTGCAAACGACTTGTTTAAAAATTTCGTTCGAAAAGATCGAAACCTTCATCCCCCAAGGGACGATGCATATTAGGGAAATGCAAATCACCTAGAAAGAAACACAAACTCCTACGAGTCTGTGTCAACAAACAGACAGAATCTCTCTCAGGAACAAGAGAGGGAAATCGACTCAACGCTCGAGGCTCAAGAGAAAATCCTAACCCAACTAACTGAACTGATGAAAGTCGTAAAAGAGATGGCAGGCACCATCTGCCAGATCGCCCAAGAAAGACACCAACCAGAGGGTGAACGTAATTTACGCAGAAGCAGAAGCCAAGCCAGGCAATCGAGAATATGACACCAGCTTCTGAATGGGAGCTACAACAGACCTCTGTTATTACATGGAAAATTCTTCAATCGAGCTTTCCGATGTGGTGTTGAGGAAGGTCCCCTATACCCTCTTTTACACTACCAAATGGGTGAAGGAATGCCCACCAATAAAACAAACTACACTCACTGCCCGCAGGGAAACCAATAAGGAGACCGCTTGAATCACCATCGACGAGCGGTCGGAAGGAGTTCAGTAAAAATAGTAACAAAGTCTCCTTTAAACCTGAGATTGAATTAATAAATAACTTTGATAATAATAATAATAATAATAATAATAATAATAATAATAATAATAATAATAATAATAATAATAATAATAATAATAATAATAATAATAATAATAATAATAATAATAATAATAATAATAATAATAATAATAATAATAATAATAATAATAATAATAATAATAATAATAATAATAATAATAATAATAATCACAATGTTACAAAAAAAAACTTTTTTTTTGTTTCTTCTGATTTTTTTATTGTTTTTGATTCAGCTTTTTATGCAGATTCCAAATATGTTTTTAGTTTTTCTCTAGCATCGACCGTTTCTGTGTTACGACGGCAGGAAGTGTTTATTGGCATCTCCTTTTGTATGGTGGTTACCGTTACAAAAAAAAAATTTTTTTGTTTCTTCTGGTTTTTTTTATTGTTTTTATTCAGTTTTTTTATGCAGATTCCAAATATGTTTTTAGTTTTTCTCTATCATTTACCATTTTTGTGTTACGACAGCAGGAAGTATTTATTGGCATCTTCTCATTTTGTAGGGTGGTTAAATACTTCCTGCTGTCGTAACACAAAAATGGTAAATGCTAGAGAAAAACTAAAAACATATTTGGAATCTGCATAAAAAACTGAATAAAAACAATAAAAAAAACCAGAGCAAGAACAAAAATTTTTTTTTTTGTAAACTCAAAAGAAAATACAAAATGAGATGCCAATAAACACTTCCTGCCGTCGTAACACAAGAACGGTCGATGCTAGAGAAAAACAAAACATATTTGGATCTGCATAAAAAACTGTACCTATAAAAAATAAAAAATCCAAGAAGAAACAATAAAAAAATTTTTTTTTGTAACATTGAATTTTATAATAATAATATATAATAATAATAATACATATAATAATATAATAATAATAATATATATAATTTAATAATAATAATAATAATAATAATAATAATAATATAATAATAATAATATATAAAAGTTTTTGATTTTTGATTTTGAATTCCTAAATAATAATAATAATAAAAATGTTTCACAAGTAATATACATAATAATGTCGATAACATAGACATGCATGCAATATATAATGACAATGATATTCAATCACAATGATAATGCCGTCAGTGTTCTGTACCGAGATGTTAACAATAATCATGATGCTATTAAAAATATTGAGAATGTACAGAATAAAAATGTAAATGTCGTAAGGGAAAGTCATGGTAATATAAATATTAACGATCCTGTTGTGTCTGTCAATCCAAAGCATGCTGGATATACCTTTTTTAATATGATAACAGTGAATAATTTTCATTTTGCATACAATATGGCGGAAGATCATGAAAATGTTGCAAATTTCTCACCAGACTTAGCATTGGAAAGCTCAGAAAATGAAGAACGCTATAGGGTCCCAAATAAAATTTTTGACGAGGTTGAGACTGGAAAGAAACCTTGCGAGATTTTATACCTAAAGCTATATAAAGTGTTTGATAGTTTAAGTAAAAGAGTTAATTTAATCGATACAGGGAGCCAACTTAATATTTGTTAGCCGGATGCTTTTGCAAAGCGCAAAAAGCCTATAAGTCATATATCAGCTGCTAATAACACTCAAATTGACATTTACGATGTAATAACTTTAGAGCTTGATATAAAATTATAAACATGATATCTTAATTGACCCATTACTAATCATACTATTAATTTAAATAGGGATATAAATTTAAGAAATGTGCATGTGAATGGCCTTTCAAGCGATACCCTGTCTCCTACTAAAAATCTTCCTCTCACTACTACTCTTTTACCTAATAGTCCCCTATTCTTTAATGATGTAATATTGAAATATAAAAATCTGTTTCTCAATCCATATATGACAGAATATAGTTATATAAAGCAAAATCAAAAAGACATGTGGGCTGAGATTTTTAGAAAATATAAAGGTAAAACAAGCAGTACCAGCACCGCAATGATAAACAAAGATGGAAATATAACAACAAACAAAGAAAATGCTATCATCCCTGAAAGAATCCTAGAATAGTTAGCCAATACATATCCTTATAAAGCCACCATAAAAGGGGAAGCAATACGTACGAGGCCAAGAAGGATACCCCTTAAATTATACTCTCAAACAAGGTCAGAATTTAATCAATTGTTTGAAACAGGAGTATTAAAGAGGACCAACTCTCCCTGGGCTTTTCCCGTGTCTGTCCTCGAAAAGAGTAACAACAAAGTGAGGCTTATATCCGACTTTAAGGAATTAAAACAAACTAGCAGAGCATGACGTCTTTGGATTGTCAAACCTGCAAGACGCAATATTTACGCTGCAGGGCTGCAAATTCTTCAGCAATATAGACCTTACTCAAGCCTTCTACGCAATTCCCCTGGCAGAAGAAAGCCAAAAGTACTTTACTATCACCTGTAACCTGGGAACCTACACCTACACTTGTCTTCCCATGGGTTACGTAAACTCACCATTTATTTTTCAAAGAATGATAGACATCCTGCTGTCGGACATTGGAAATTGTCATGCCTATATGGATGATATTTTAATCCATAGAGAAACTCAAGAACATAAAATTATACTCGAAAAGGTGCTTCAGAGATTACAATATTTGTATATCAGCTTAAACCCTGCAAATGCAAGATCGGCATGTGAGAGATAGACTACCTCTGGTACATTATAAATGAAAATGGAGTAAGGCCAAACCCCGATAAAGTAAAAGACATAATAAATTGTGATAAGCCAAAAACAATTAGGGAATTGCGAGCTTTCATAGGCAAGATTAGCTTTAACCGCAATACCCTTCCTTGCATTTCAACAGTGATGGCACCGTTTACATCTTTCTTTCGGGAAAAACCCTACTCCAGAAGGCGAGTGCCGTGGAATGCGCCTGAAGAAAAAGCTTTTACAGATGCTAAAAATGCCATCAAAAACGCTTGCACATTAGTATATCCAAGCTCCTCTGGCCCAATAAAAATTATTGTACACACAACAGCAGAGACAGTGGCGAGTGCCATAATGGCAGACGAAAAAGGAAATTCCTCCTATGCCTTTTTCAGTAGAATTTTAACTCCGACGGAAAGAAAATATGATTATCCAAATAAACTATTAATATGCCTCATTAAAGTACTGAAGAAGTACGGATACCTTTTAATAGGCTGGGAAATTACAATCCACACTCAATCTCGTGAATTGATATCAAAATACAATAGAAGCAACCATTGCAATAATCAGAATTCAAGAGAGATCCGGCAATTGAATCTGCTAAGTACCTATGATGTATCCTGGAAATTAATTACAAGCAAGAATAACCCTTTATCCGAATATTTAATACACAATAAAATCATTGAAGAAAAAGTAATTATCGATGGCAACGTTCAGGCAATTGATAATATCGAAATCAACAGAGGGGAGGAGCTTCAAAACCTTCCGACCAATCAGAGAGCGAAGAAAACGAAAACGGGATTGGTTCGCTAAACGCCGCCGAAACCAATCAGAGTCCAGAAAGCAAACCTGAAAGTCAGATGGAAGAAAGGAATTTTTATGATAAAACGACACGCTACCAAAATCAAAGCCATGAGAAAGGATTAACCGCAGACTCTTTAAAGAATTAGAAAGACATTCCACAAATATCATATATTCCAAACGTCTAGGAGATTTAAATTTTGAAAAACAGAAATTGCAAGATAAAGAACGCATAGCTATAGAAGCGGAGCAATCACAGAACAGAGGGACGATCATCGAAGGAATGAAAATTTAATTGAAATGAAAAATGTTAATTTAGTTACCAGCTGCGGAAAAAGGCATAGTGAAATAATAAAGAAGTTCCATAAGAAGATTGACTATAAACTGATCAGTGTTAAACAACAGAATGATACCTATTTACAAACCTTATTGGCAGATAAAGATAAAAGCTCATTTAACACCATAAAACAAAAATTTTGTTATGACAAAAAGGAAATAGAGTTACTTGTAGATGTTTCATTAAACTATGCACGTGTGCTCTTGCCTGGAGATTGCATCGATGAAGTAATAAAGATTATGCATCTACAAGGACACTTGGGAATAAATCGTACCTTAAGAGTAATGAAGGCCGAGTTTGTTTTTCAAAGCATGCATAAAAGAGTGAAAAACGTTGTACGAACTTGCCCACAGTGTCAAATCAGTAAAGTGTTGAGGAAAATAAATCCCAGAAATGAAAAATATAAAGTGAGCTATAAATTTGAGACAATGAATGTGGATATAGTGAAAATGTTCTCTTGATACGGTTATAAATATTTATTTACGCTCATCGTTCGATATAGTAATTATATATGGGCAGTGCCCCTAAAGGATATAACAAAGGAAACAATAGTAAAGGTGTTAATAATACATGAGATCTTCCCCTTTACGGCGTGCCTGATAACCTGGTGACGGATGAAGGTGGAAATTGGACATCTGACTTGTTTGAAAGCGTCTGCAGGCTAATTTTCACCTCGCATTACACCATAGCAAGTTATGCACCATTCTTGAACAAAAAATGTGAACAATATCACCGTACCCTGTTATCCTACATCAGAGCAATGTTAATAGAGCCTGAAATGAAGGGTTAACAATGGCTAGACGTCCTCCTTTTCGCGCTATTCACCCTCCGGGAAGCCCCATATCTCGGAAAGCAGCATTAGTCCAAATCAAATTTTATTTGGCCAAAAATGAAAACATACCAGGCGGTTCAGTGAGTACAGAAATACCAGATCGGCCCCTGACCTATGATAAATATATTGAGAAACTCGCAGTATTGTTAGCAAAACCCTATCTAATAGAACAAATCTCCGAAACAGAAATATTTTCATGCCCAAGAATCTGAAAGATGCAAAATTTATTTTGGTCAGAAACACCAGTACAATGTCGGAAAACTACAACCTAAGTATAATGGCCCCTACCAAGTGGTAAAAATAACAAATAACAATGCCCATCTGATAAAGGGAAATAAGATAGTAAAAGAAAACCTCCGGAATGTGAAAATCTATTATAATCTAATTAAGTCTCCCCCTGAAAAAAGAACTGAAAACGATAAGGAAAATGGAAAAAAGGGAAAAATTGTAAAGAATGTCTCTTGAGAAAGAGAGTAAGAGACGGTTATATGGTAATAATGCGAGAACAAATTATAAATTTGTTATTTGTGTATTATTAAATCACACATTGTAGTTCTTTACCCTTATTTTTAGTAGTGTTCTTATCAATTCTTACTTCCTCTTTCCTTTAAAATTATTTGTTAAATATCAGAAGGCTGGGTGAATGGAGATATGGATGAAGTTAATAATCATATGCTTAACAAATTATTATAGAGTTATCCATCTCTCCTGCAGCTCAAAATCATCAAATATGCAATAATATAGTGGGGGCATTAGGTACGAACGTGTAAAGCATCTGCATGTATGCCATAGAGAAATGTGCACCTGTGTACGGGCTGACCTACATACTCCGTGTGTACCTTTGTATAGAAACCGTTAAACATATACCATTTCAACTTGTTACTAAGAGAAATTTTGTATAAAAACTGTTGAAGGCACCCACCCCCCAAGTGGGAGGTGCCAAATTTGAATTGTAATGACTAAGAACCCGAAAAGGGGCAAAAGTCAAACTAAAGCGGGACTTGTAAACTTACCTCGCTGAAGAGAGGTCGCATTTAAGATTTGTGTCGGGTGTCTATATAATTAACTTTATATATTTTGCGAGATTTATTAGTCAAATTATATGTCTTATATAGCCCTCAGATGGCACTGACATTTCATTGTTGATCATAATATTTAATATTCATTTGTTTAATTAAAAAGATAGGCTACCTTCGAGAATTGGGATTTTTGGGGGCTAGACCCTCCGCCTGTCATTTTAGTATATATATATATGTATATAACGTATATATATATATATATATATATATATATACTATATATATATATATATATATATATATATATAATTATATTTATATATATTATATATATATATAATATATATATATATATAATATATATATATACTTATTTCTTATTACGTACTTCCTACTTCCTCCCCAGAAAGGATTTACATCTGTCAGTCGCGCAGGGGTCTTCCCCAAGAATCCCTTTCCTGGAAGCACTGCTCTTCTCTCAACCATCTCATTGTTCGCAGCTGGCATTTTTTAGAGAAACTCACCGATTCGTCCATCTCTTCTTCGGTCTACCCCTCGTCTTCTTCCTTCCGGTGTCCACTTCCATCTTCTTTTTTCGGCATCCTGTCCAGCTGCATCCTCTCCAGATGTCCCCACCATCTCAATCTTCTAACATCCATCTTTCAGTATAAGCTTCTTCACGTCCTACAGTTTCTCTTGATACTTACGTTCCTTATTCTGTTCTTTCTGCTTTTCTACTAGTCGATTGTTTCAGAGCTCTCATTTCTGCCGCTTGCATTCTACTCTTCTCTTCTCTTC
The DNA here is from genome assembly GCA_015478945.1 of Trachelipus rathkii. Lineage (NCBI taxonomy): Eukaryota > Metazoa > Arthropoda > Malacostraca > Isopoda > Trachelipodidae > Trachelipus > Trachelipus rathkii. The sequence goes on from JABUQX010014419.1 coordinate 24,691, forward strand.
TCGTAGTAGTCCACGTTTTCGTCCGTACAGCAGCGTCGGTCGTCAGCATGACCACCGAAAGGATGTCCTTTTTTGCGTCCTTGCCGCGCGCTGCAGGATTCATCAGGTTACCCAATGCTTCTCTAAGCTGCCCATATTTTTCCGATTGCTAGTAATCTTCTTCCTCCACGTATCCCTCCTTTTCTCTGTTTAAAAACATCCACCTAGATAAAAGCAGGAAGTATTTACCGCCTTAACCTCCTCCCCTCCTATTATCTCATACCATTCGTTTTAACCTAAACTTTGAAACTATAATATCTCTGTTTTAATGTTATGAGGGTTGGTTCCTTGCCTCCTCGCAAACTCGTTCCGCAAACAGCCTCAACACCTCCCTTATCTTCTCATCCTCTTCACTCCAACATGCTACATCGTCCGGCTACGCCATTAATCCCCATCAAAGACTCAATCTCTCCTATCACTTTACTTATTACTTACATCTAATATAATTTATGAACAATTAGGCGATAATAACATCCCTTGTTTAACTCTATTTTTATTTCGAACCATATATTCATTTTCACTTCCTTCTGATGTACAACTACATTTTTCGTACATACTCATTATTGCTTTCTCCAATCTTCCACTCACTCCATATTTTCTTCCATGACTCTCCATAGTCTCCCCCTCGGTACAGAAATCAGAAGCCTTTTGCAGATCAATAAACGCAAACATAAAAACTCTTGCGTTATTTAACATTTCTCCAAACATCCTTAGGGTAAACACCAGGAGATCTTGTCGTTCCTCTTCCTCTTTCTATAACATGTTGCTCCTCCCCAGTTATCGGCTCCCAATCACTCTCAACTTCTTTCCAATATTCGTAGATTTTTTGCCAGGTGGTCTATACAATGCAATTCTCTATATATCACAGTTGCGTTGGTTTCTCCTTTACCTTATAATTGGTATTATTATAACTTTCCCCATCTCTCCGGCACTTATGTCCCCTCTCTCCAAACAAATCATCAATCGCTTGAGTCCTCTCTTCAATTCCTCTCCTCCCTCCATCCACCAATTCGACCGCCACTCCATCTTCTCCAGCACTTTGCCCCTTTTCTTTTTTAGTTAGCCCTCCTCCATGATTCTTCCATATGGAATTCTCTTCCTCCTCCTCTCCTCCTCCGCTTCTCCCATGTCCGCCACCACTTCTTCTCCGGTGCTCCGTATTCTACGTTCAACAAGTCTTCATAGTGTTCCGTCCACCTTATATTTCTTTCTTCCGGTTTTACCAGAATCTCTCCATTTTTATCCTTTATGTTTCTGATTTTATTCTTCGGTTTCCTATATGCTTTCGCCATCTTAAACAGTTTTTTTCTTCCCCTCATTTACATCTCTCGTTAATTCTGCAGCTATCTTCTCCGCCTCCTCCTTCTTCGCCCTCCTCTTGATTCTTTCTGCTTCATTTTTTGCTTGTACATACTCCTCCCTCGCTTCTCCCGTTCTTCTCTTTAGCCATTTTCTCATTTCTCTGTTTTCTTCCTTGCTTTTTCCACTTCTTCGTTCCACCATGGTGTGGTCTTTCTTGTTCCTCCCAGCCACCTTTTACCAAGCGGTTTCTCTGCAACTTCTTCATTACATCCTGCAACCTCTTTTTTTTTCCTAATCTTCCACTCGCGCATTCTCAAGAGTTTCTCTTTGCATCTCTGTTTGTACTCTTTCTCTTCTTCTTGTTCACCCCAGCCTATTTCTACTTGGATCACTGTTCTTTCTGTCTCCTTAAACAGTTCTTTCGTTCCTCATCCTCATATCTGCCACCACCAATCATGATCCGCATCCAACGACCACTCCTGATATCACCCTTTACTTTCTTATCATCTTTTGGTGATACTATCACATAGTTATTATGCGATTTTTTTTTTGGGAATTCAAATGGCTGGTTAATTTGATTCCACCTATTATCTCGTATAAGATGTGCGACTCCCGACGTTTATAAAATGTGTTCATCATCTTCAAATCATTCCTCATACAGTAATCTATCAATCTCTCCCCTTCCAGATTCCTCGTCTCCTCTCCCCACAATCCCAATACTCTCTCCACTTCTCCTCTTCTCTTTCCCACTCTGCCATTGAAATCTCCCATCAGCACTCTTCTTCCTTCTTCGGCCATCCCCACCTCCTCCTCCATTCTCTCCATAATCTTTTTTTTTCTTCCGAATGTCCTTGCTTGTTGGGGGTATATCTTGAAATATTCTATATTTCCTCTGCCAGTTTTTCAACACACACATCATTATTCTCTATTTATATTTTATCACCCTCTGGAATATATGGTAGTAGTTCTCGCCCTACTATCATCTCCAACAACCGGTTTCCTTATCCCTTCTCCACTCCGCTGAACCATCAGAATATATCCTTCTCCCAGCTCCTTTACCCTCCTCAAAACCTCTCATCATCATCATCCGCAGCCATTCCCCCAAAAAATCTATCCTTTCTCTCCTTCAGATGTCCACTATCGTTCCTCCCTCCTTCTCTCCATAGGTGCCTATATTTATCGTAGCGTACCTATAATTTTTAAAATGTGTTTTCCTGGTTCATAGTCCCATTATCTCGCCGTTGGTCGTCATCTAAAGTTTCGTCTGGCCTCCGAGGCTCGCGCTTGAGTATTTTAGCAAATTTAATTTCGGGGCGTGGCTTCTAGGGCCTTTCCTGCCTAGCCATAGTCCTTTAGCCGAATAAAAAACATCTTGATGTATCGTTGCCCGGGGTGCACGACGTGACGCGGAGTTGGACTTTTGCACACTATTATATAAAAGTATATATTTATAATATATATATTATAAT
>JABUQX010014419.1:37500-53252 GCA_015478945.1 Trachelipus rathkii
TTATCCAATTTATTGTATTATTTTATATATATTTGTTATGGAATTTTGCTGAAAAAATTGCACTGTCTGAAAATTTCGGGGGGCTGCAGCCCCTCAGAGCCCCCTGGCTAAGCCCCTGATATATATATATATATATATATATATATATATATATACTATATATAATATATTATAATTATATATATAGTAATAATATATATATATATATTATATATATATATATATTTACTATAATTATATATATATATATTATATAATATATAATATATTATATATTATATATATTATATATAGTATATATATATATATATATATATATATAATAGGAATCAGTGATGAGAAAGAAAGAAGCGATTATTATGAAAAAAAGAAACATCAGTGAGGTAATTATGTGGAATAGTATTAATGGTAAAAAAATTTAATTGTTTAACTTTCGTTTTAGTAATTTTCGTTAAAGCTATTATTAATATAATATTATTATTATAATTTTTCAAAATATAATTATTTAATAATATTAATATAATATTTCATTTACTCGATTAAAAAAATAAAAAATATATACAAACATTTTGAATAACCGAAGTGATTTTCTCTGATATGGAGACGTACAATAAATTTACTCTGCCTTGAAGTAAAATTAACACCTTAACTTATCTCTGGTTATTGTTGTGATAATCACCGCAAGGACGTTGCCTTCAAAATCACCCATGTCTTCAAGCTCCACAAATTAGTTTTCCTTTTAATATTTTTGCCGAGATAAAGCTAAATCTATATTCTCTATAGAAAGTGTAACTATATCTTTTTTGCTTTCTCTACCTCACGCTCCTTCTGGCAATTTGCAAAAATTTTTAAATTTAATTTTGCTTCCTAATTTTTTTTTGTTTCCTCTGATGGCAGTACTTATGTCTATAACCTTTGCTAAAGCCTGACTTTTTGCTCAAACTTTTGCCTCTTATTTTTGATTACGGAGCTTCTCCTCTTACTTCACCTTCCTCCAACTCATTTATGCATAGCATAATTATTTCTATCAAAGATGTTATTTCTGAAAATTCTGTGCTTAAAAATAAGAAGGTGGTGAATACTGATGGTATTCCTTTTGTTGTCCTGATAACTTGTGCTTCAGAGTTTCACAATTCTTTAGTAAACTATTTCGTCCCTGCCTATCATGTAAATACTCTCTCTTCTGCTGGAGATGCTGGCTCGTTCAATTTGCACTGAAGAGGGATAATAACCCCTTTCAACCCCCGTCTATCTTCTCATTTCTTTAATTTCATTTTTTTCCAGTGTTTTCGAAAACACCTTAAATCTTACAATCTTATTTCCGATCGCCAGATTGACTTCAGTACCGAATGCTCGACTTGTGATCTTGTTTTTTTTTTCTCTGACTCTTTGATCTCTGCTCTTCGACACCAAATATGAATATGAATATGAATAATTAAAATGGGTTTTATTAAGGAATGAACTGACCCAAGACACTGTTCCTCCATTTTTATCTTAATTTTCGTATGAAAATTGAATTAAATTTTATCAATAAAAGAGCTGATTTAAGATATTGTTCCCTCTTTTTTATCTTTATCTTCAAATTCAGTTACTCTTAAATTTTCAAATATATCTTTCTCTGAAATGCAGAGAAAGGACGGTAGTGATGTCATGGATGTGAAATTTTTGTCATTTCTCATGTCATGTAGAGACCTGAGTCTGGATATCTAAGGCAGATCTTCTATTTCCTCTGTTTTTCTACAACAGGGTGGAGGCGAATCTTTAGCATAAATCCGTATCTAATATAACTGTAAAGATAAATGTATTTTTAAACATTCAGGATATCTATAACTAAACTTGGCAAAAAAAATTTGGGGGGGGGGAGGGTGGGAAGGGGCAAATATAATCGATATTTTCATTCTTCGTTTCCAAAATTGGTTTTATATTTTTACTATTTTTATCACTACCCATGACTTTAGATATACCAATTAACTACGTTAATAATTCAATTTTAAATAAAATAATTCAGCAGCTAAATATTTAGATTAGTTTGAAAGGAATCAACATGATGGGGATTCTGTTTTTTGTTCCTCTTCTTAATTACTGCAAATATACAAGTTTCTTCCAAAGTTGAATGGAGGTTTTTCTTTCATGTCTAAGTGGGATCCAATTCCGTTCATTTGAATGAATTTGAGTTTGAAAAATAAAAGACCTAAAACTGATTCTTTATTTTTCACCTATCTTGATTCTTTATTTCTACTTAACATTGGGGCTATGTCTCTGTTCCACAGTGGCAAAAGATGACCACTCGTATTCCACCACCTATACGACGACCTAACAGTGCAATAGGTGCAGTCAGTGCCATAATATGAATTTTGAGAGTAGATGGGCAACTCCAGGTTTATTCTTTGTGTTGCCTTTTTTTACTGGCTCTCTCCTACGGTGATTTTTATCCATTTTTTATAAATCCATAGAAATTTTATTTCCCCTTAATTTGCGCTTCCCTGGGAAATTTCCATTAGATGGGGGAGTCAAGAGGTTGTATTTTTTAGAGGAGGATATTCCTTACTTGAGTAGGGTTATGCTAGTGAAATTCGGAAATTAATTAAATATTTAAATTTTTTTACTTTTCAGATATCCAATTATCTCAATCGCGTAAGTCAAAAATTAATATTTTCTTTATTCTTATATATATAGTATATGTATAATATATATATTATATAGTAACGGTTTATATTTATACTGAATGATATATAATATATGATATAATTTATAATAATATATATATATCGTATAATATTACTATTATAATATATATATTAGTCTTGTTATAATAATATATATATTACATGAAATAAAAAGAAAAATAAATAAAATGTCTTAAAAATATTTGATAATTTCTTTCTGCTTTATTTATAAATATATAAAAAATAATTGTAGTATTACAATCTGTTTTAGATCAAAAGGTTTAGGAAGCTCGACCCTCAAATACCAATTTATAACAACTTGGCAGAAAAGGTAAGGAGTGAAGAAACTTTAATCACATCTTATTTTAAATAAAATATATTTTGTTTTAATAAATAAAATTCATGTTATATTTGAAAGTTGATTAAAGGTAAATGGAAGAATTTTTTACTATCGTTTCAAATTTTATTATTATTCTGATTACTATTATAATTTAAAAGCTTTTAATTGTAATTATTATTGAAAATAAAAGACAAAAATACTTATATAAGATGAGAAAATATTGAGTCCATATAGCACACTGCAGGGAAGTGCAAAACAAATTTTTATTTTTTATTTCCTTTTTTTTTTATTATTTATTTATTTTTTTTATTTTATTCTATTTATTTTTTTTAAAATTACTTAAATTAGTTAGAGTTATTTTTGAATTATAATTACAAATACAAAATTAGTGCAATGTTTTACTAGCACAGAAGTGCCAGGAGAAAGGAGCCTATAAAGGTTTCAAAGATTGAATGTAAGTAAAGATTATGAGAATGTAAGAAAGAAGAAAAAAACTAGTTATCCTTGAAGAAACTTATTAAATAAAATAAAATATAAAGAAACTTTATTTGTAAAAAACTTGTGTTGGACAAGACCTAAAATTATCAACAATCTGATTATATATAAATGATCATGAGACACTCTCACACATATCCACATAAATAAATATATAAATATACTATAATATATATAATATTATATATATATATTATATAATCATATATATTAGATATATATATGTATATATATATATAATAAATATATATATATATATATATTATATATATAATTATATATTAATATATATACTATAGGTATATATATATAAGTATATATAATGTTATATAATATATATTATATATTTCTATATATTCAGATAATTTATGAGATGTTGGTTAAGTGGGTGATCAGTTGAACAGTTATTGTACCAAGCAATTTGATAGTTATTGAAGTAGCCTCCAATGATTAGATGAGGCAATTTTAAAGAGGAGAAAATTTTTGAGTTTGCAATTTTTTCTGAAGTGTGGCGACGTGAGTTTTAGATATAAATGTTCATTATTTTGTGGATGATGCCTGCATGGTGTTTTGAAGGATTTTTTTTTAGATGTGGGTCATTTATGTGATGTTCTTTTCAAACTGTTGCCTTCTTAAACGTTTCTACAGAAATGAAATGAAAAGGCTTAGTAAAGTTTAAGTTTATTGCTTTATCTCTTTCTTTTAGCGGCATTATACAGGTGATTTTAAAATTTGGAGATATTACAGCTGATTTAAAGCGTTTTCATTTTGCAATTATAATGTACATTTAATGCCGCTCTAACAAAGTTTACTTCAACTTTACATGCCCTTTAACTGACTTTCAAATTTCTAATTGAAAGGAATTTGAAAGTCATTGCTTGATCCAAAATTCTGTCTATCTATCTATCTATCTATCTATCTATCTATCTATCTATCTATCTATCTATCTATCTATCTATCTATCTATCTATCTATCTATCTATCTATCTATCTATCTATCTATCGTACATACTATTCTAGTTTATCTTTCTATTTATCTGCTCGAGTCTTTAAAACCTTTCTATGAATGCTTATAATAAATGGCTTATAATATGTAATATGTTTCAGGGTGAAATTTGTCACCATTGTTGTATATTAAACACATTAATGATCTTATAAACACAAGGTATTTTGAAAAAGTAGAATAGGTACCAAAGCAGGAATCTTATGTCGAGAATATAATCATGTATGCAGATGAATATTGAGTTTTTTTGCCTCCATCTATAGAGGGGTTTCAAACAATTTTAATTTTGCAAAAATCTATTTCTGATCTCTGTCTAAGTATTAATTATAATAAAGTGGAGTTATCAATTTTTGCAAAAAAAGTAAGAAAAATAAAGAAGATTTACCTAAATTAAAAATATCTTATGGTTTTTTAAAAAACTTGAATGAGATTAAATATCTCGGCTTTATTTTTTTTTCTATATACCAGCAGGCTAAAAGTTCTTTAAATTCTTTCTAATAGACCTTCAAAACTTTAAAATGTAATACTATATTTATAACATTTTTGTACTATATTATGAAAACTTTTTAATACAGAATTTAAGTGATTCACACTGGAAGGAACTCCACAATTACTCAAAACCTAATATTAATATATTTTAACTAATATTCAAGTTTATTATACTGCCAATAAAAATTTTTCATTACGGTTATTTTTTCAAAAAAACACCTGATAATGCAAAAAAAATTACTATTTTGAAATTTTAAATTTTTTTAAAATTTTTTAGAATAAAATTATTTAATAGAAAATTCTATGTTAAAATAGTAACTACAAAACGATTTAACAAAAGAGAATTTGCAAATAGTAATGTGTAAACTGTTGGCAAGGGATTTCAAAATTATGAAACCATAAAAATTGCTTTAGGAAAATACAAACGCAGATATTTTCCTCTCTTATCTCAGTGAATGTATTTCTTCCTTCCTTTCATTCTTTCTCTTCCTCTTCGGTCACGGATTAATTGTATTATAAACAGCGAAAAAATAGTTAAGTAAACAAGAAATGGCGATAGTAGAAAGGAAGCCCAATCCCCTGCCCTCATAATCTTTGAGTGTGGACCCGTCCCAACCAAAAATCCAACTAGGATGGGTCCGCAAACCGCGACAGATCCCCACTGGTGGGTAAGGATCATCTCATAAGGGTCAGAGTGATAAAAACCATTCCCATATTCACAAAACCTCGCCATTTCACTTATGTATTAATGAGCAACTTTTAATTATAACTGCTGTACTTTCATTCTTTTCCTTCAGACACTCTCTACCTAAACTCAATCCATTTTTTGTTCGGTCTCTTAGTCCGCCAAATTCTAGCACACTAACCACTAGCAAAAACTTAATTAACTGAATAGCAGTCATCATCTCCATATGACCAAAAGATCTTAATACACACTCAATTTATTCTATCATTCATGCCTTTCTTCTCACCACACAAGTCTCTAGCATGTTTTCTCATTTTATCAAATATTCTCACACCTAAGCACGCCTAAATATTATCCTCTGAATAAACTGCACCTTTAGATCTATCCTCATATTCTAAATCATTGTTTTTCAATACTATACATTAACATCGGAAGCAGCATGCCCTCATGAAGAACCATCGGGACACTCACAATGATTTTTAGGGTCCCTTTTCCATTTACCAAGGAATATATTTGTTCCGAGGAACCACCTTCCTACTCGAAATAACTTTACTACATTTCTGGCATCATCCCTCGCGTTCCCTTTTCATTCCAACATATAGCCTAAATATTTAAGCTTAGATTATTCTTGATCCATTGATCAACTGTTGGAATTTTCTAACTACCCATCTTATCCTTCAGGAGGCTATACTTTCTTATTTACAATCAAACGGTTCCTCGCTATATTGTATAAACCCTGGGCAAAACCCCCTATCAATCATACGTCAAACTTTCTTCAGAGATATTGCGGGGGTATAGGACGATTAATATCAAGCGTCATTATGCCAGAACATTTTCCCCCACTCACTTGCCATGGTCGGGTACACACCATTCTCCTACCTCCCTTAACTTCTATTTTTTCATCACCTTTTCAGTGAACGCTTGACACCTAAAGATTAAACATATCTCTGCTCAATACAATCTTAATATTAAAACATTTACTAACACTCTTTCCAACTCCATTATTCGTACATAACGCTTCAGTATCTGACATACAAACGGTTGATTTGCATTTCAGAAGCTCTCTACCCCACCACACCATTCACTACGACCAGCCACAAGTGTTCCCTAATTAATCCTGTATAGACCTGTTGCACAAGTTCATATACACAAATAAATTCCTCTCTTCTTCTCTTTCATTTTCACAATCATTTGTTTCAATGTAAATATTTGATCTACACAACCTCTACACAAACCAACAACTTGTTCTTAAATAATCAGTCCCTCAGTAACTCGACGCACACTTTCAACGCAAATAACATCATATCAACCTTCCCCACAACACTTAATAAACTAATTTCTCTATAGTTTAGGGTACGGTTACTGTTCTCATTCGACGATCCTTCGGAAGCGTTGACATTCCACAAACTCTTTAGTTGCACATTTTCCATACCCAATCAATCACAATCTCGTCACCATCCTAGATCATTTCACCAGTGAATTTCATTCTGATACCTTCTGAATTCATAATTCTTTAACATACTTCACTCTATCTATTTACCTCTCCCTCCCTACTAATTACCTCACCTCTAAAATACCTATTTCTTTTATATACCAATCAAACCACACACCATTCACTATTTGCATATATACATATTACTCGCCAATGATTGGTTAAAAATTTAGCATATGTTTCTTCCAAACACTCTCCTCATCGTCCATGTCATCAGTTTCAAGAAAGTACACCATCCCTATTTATTTTATTTGAAGATTTTCACTTACTCACCTTCTACCTTCGTACTTTTATCAAGAACAGCATCTATTCCCATGTAAGTTTCCATTCTTTCTTCCTTCCAAACTGGTTTATTTGCCTCTTTTTCTTCCTACGTATGCAACATTTTAGTCTTCCCCTTTTTACTCTTTATATACAACATCTAATTTTCCTATCTATATATTATATTATATATATATATATATATATATATAATTATATATATATATAATACCGCTATATATATATATCTATATATATAATATATATATATAAGGGGGCAAAGTCCAACTCCGTTAATTAATTCGTTAATTTTTTCGTTAACTCTTTTAACGCTTTCGTTAATTCGAAAAAGAAGTAACGGACTGTTTAACGAGTTACTTTGTGAATTAACGTTTAACGAGTTAAAGATTTTTTCCCCCTACATCCCCATTAACGCGGTTAACTTAATTTGCGAGTTTTATAAAATATTTCTATCAGATTTTAAATTGCATTATATTCGATTTCGATAACAAGATAAACTTTCTTTTTCCAAAATTTCCAAAAAGCTCCTCTCAATGGCTCACAGGATTGTGTTATTCATACACGTGGTATTATCTCCGTTTAGTAATGTTTAAACCTGTTTTGCAAGCGGCAAAAGTATCTCCTAGGTCAAAGTCTAAATTATTTAGGTCTGATAGGCTTAATAATCATTATTATTATTTATTATTATTATTATTATTATGACATTGATATTTTATATTATGTATTATTAATTATTATTATATATTATTATTATTATTTATTCATTATTATTATTTTATTATTTATCGCAATTTAATATATTATTTGTGAAAAATTTATGAAAAATTATTACTATTCTACATATTTTGAAAAGACGGGTAACGTTAACGATTAACGTTAACTTCCGTTACATTCTTTAACGCGAATAACGCTTTAATGATTAACGGCGTTAATTTTTTTACGATTAAGGATTAACGGCGTTACCTTTCTCATTAACGGTGCCCAGCTTTTCTATAATATATCTATAATATAATATATATTAGTAATAATGATAATAATATATATATTATAATATATATATATATTAATAGATATATATTTAAATTATATATATATATATAGTAGATATATATATTATATATATATATTATATATTTTATATATTATATATAATTATATATATATATATATATAATATATATTATATATCTATATATATATATATATATATATATATATATATGTATAATACATATATACTATATATAGTATATATATAGTAATAATATATATATATATATATATTATTATACTATATTATCTATATATATATATACTAAATAGTATAGTTAAAGTATATAGTTTAATATATATTTATTATATATATATTTATATATATAAAATATATATATATATATATTTAGATATATATGTATATTATAGTATATATATATCATACTGTGTAAATATATATATTTATATATATATAATATATTTATATAGTATACTATTATATATATTATATTTCTATATAATCTATATATATATATATATATATATATATATATATATAGGTATATATATGATATATATATATATAATATATATATTATAATATTAATATATATATATATATATATATATATATATACTATATATATATTATATATATATAATATATATATATCTTTCGGAATCTCTTCATCATTATAGGGTTTTAGCACATTCAACTACGCCTCTTTTTTACTTTTAACCGCTTGCATTACCTTATTCCACCATTCAATATTGATGTTCTTTCATCCTACTTTAACACACACCCATTATTCTCTTGCACCATTAACAAACGCTTCCTTCATTTGCCTTCATATTTGTTCAGTTTAATCTCGTTTTATTGATACATTAATTTTCATAAGCTCACAACAAACTTTTTTTTATAACATTGTCCACCTTAACGTCTCGCTCTTAATTCTTCTAACTTCTTTCCATTTTTCATTTCCTCTTTATCCATGTCCGCACTAATTTAATTTCACATTATACAACATAATGATGTGTTATTTCCATCCAAAAGCCCCTCAATGATTTAAAATACTTCAACAATTTCTTCACCAACATAAAATCAAATATACTTTCAATTCCATACCATCCCTACCTACACCAACTTTCGTATATTTATGGATATTCTTGTGCTCGAAGAATTGTATATTTTCATATACCATGTCTCCTCAAGAAATGCGATTTTGAACGAGCTTCATACCATTCTCATTTTCTCACGCATTCCCAAAGGCACCTGTTATACAATTCCTTTTCGATCCTACTCTTATCAACATCACCATCAGATGGACCATATGATACAACCACACATACCTTGAAGGAGTAGAAAAAAAATTTTAGTATAAAAAAAATAATTTAAATAAAAGATTATATTTATCTCGCCCCGACTAAATACGCCCGAAATTTTGATGTTGATGTTGTTTTGTAGTTAAGAAATATCAATATTTCAACTTTTTTGCAATTTTTTATTTGAAAAAGTGAAATATTAGGATATTTTTTTTTAACTCATTCTATCAAAAATCAAATTTTCAGGGCGTATAGAGTCGGGTGAGATGCATCTTTTTTTACCTAAATAAATTTTTTGGTATACTCAAAAAAAAAATTTAATTTTCAAAATATTTTTTTGAAAATTTGTTCCAAGAAAAAATTCAAAACTACTGCATATACATAAAAAACTGATCTAAATCCAAAATGTGTATTCCTCTCGACTACAATGTCTCGAAAAATCTCATGGCAGATCGGATAACATCAAAAAAAATAAATAATAAAGAATATCGCAAATTTTTCAATTTCAAATCAAAGGGAAGGATCCAATATTGGAGATTTTGGGACCCATTTTAGCTCAGCCTAGCAAATAGAATAACGTTCTTAATTTCAGACACATTTTAATAGGGAAAACAACCATCAGGGCCCCTGCAGTCTTTTCTGACTCGTAATAATGTCATTTCCTTTTTTTTCTGTTCTGTAGGGGTCACTCTGTTTCGGCGTTCTTCATTTTTCCAAACGCTAATTTTTTATGACAGTTTTTTCGCTATCAACTTCTACAATTTTTTCGCAATGACTTCAAACTTGTATTATATAGGTGTCTATTACGCACAAAATGCACATATTAGTTTTGATTTTTGAAAAACTGTGCTCAGCATGTCGAATTTCAAACGTACTTTTTTTTTTTTAATTGCGCTGAGAGGGCACAATTTTCGGAGTCGCACCAAAAATTAAAAATACTTGAACAACCATAAGGGAGACATAGTAAATATATATATAATAATAAAATACATATAATATATAATATAAAATATATATTTTATATTAAATATGATACTTTTTATATTTTATATTATTACTTATTATAGGGAATAATATACGCCTAGTTTTATATATATAGGATTATATCATAAATATATGTATACTACATACAACATACTTTTATATAATATAATATATAATATATATATTATATATATATAGATATATATTATATGTATCATATATTAATAATATATATATATTATATATATATATATATCTATCAAATATTATATATGTATAATATATATATTATATATATTATATTAGTTATATATATATATATATATTAATATATAAATATATTATTTTTATTATATATATATATATTTATATATTATAATATATATATGCTATAGTATTATTTCATATATATTATACTATGATATAGTATATATATATATATATTATTATATAGTATAATATATTATTACTATCCTATATTATATAATTATACTATATATTATTATTCTATAAATATACTATATATATATTTAATAATTTAATATTTTAATATATTATAATATATTGTATTATTTATTATATATATATATACTATATTTATATAATTATATATATTATATTTATAATTACAATATATATATATATGTAAATTATATATTTTATATATATATTATATTATATTATTATAATTATATATATAATATATATATATATATATTATATAAATATTATATATATATGTTTATATATATATATAATATATAGTCATTTATTATATTATAATATATATATATATATATATATATATTATATTTATATATAATTTATATATACTTTCTATATAATATATATATATAAATAAATAAAATATATATATTTATATACTTCTTAATATATTAGTATATATTATATTATAATATATATTATAGTATTATAAATATAATATATTAAAATTATTTAGATCTTAATATATTAAATATATATATTGTATATATTATATATATATATTATAATATATTATATTATATATAACTATATTCATATATATTATAATTATATATATATAATATATTATATTAATATATATATAAGATATTATATATATTATATTTATTATAATATATATATAATTACTATATATATATATATATATATATATATATATATATATATATCATATATTATTTATATATACTAATATTTATATATATATATTACTTATAATATATTATTATATACCATATATAATAATTTTATAAATATATATCTATATTTATAATATTCTATATATATTTTATTATATATATTAAAATATTTATACTATTATTTTATCATATATATATATATATATAATTATATATAAATTACATATTACTATTATATAATATATAATATTTATCTATATAATATATATTAAATATATATATCATTATATATATTAACTTAATATATTAACTATTATAATATTATATATATATTAATATAATATATAATATATTATAATTATATTATATAATATATCTATACATATATATATATAATATATATATATATATTATACTATTATATATATATCTATTAATATATCTATTAATATTTATATATATTATATATATCATATATCTACATATAATATTTTCTATATCTCATATATATCTATTATAATATATATATATTATTAATAATTATACTCACGATAGCATGTACCAACATGTATACCTGCTGTAAGTTGATAAGCTTTGATTTAAAATTGCATGACCAAACTTGCGAAAAACTAAAAGTTGCAGGCATTAGTCTTTTATATTTGTACTATCAAATTTGATAACCCTTAACGTAAAATTGGCATGGACAGAACTAGCAATATATATATATACTAATATAAATTTATACTTACTATTTTATAATACCAGTACTTAAAATACTATATATAATATACTTATATAAATTATATACTTACTTATTTATACAGTAAACTCTTTATATATTACTATATATATATATACTATATATAGTATATATATATATTATATAATATATATATACTATAACTATATATATATCACACTATTGCAAGGTATGGGCATTTAACATTGCGTTAAAGCGTTTAATCCGTTAATTAACTCGTTTAAGTTTTTCGTTAACTTTTAACGCTTTTCGGTTATTTGAAATAAATTAACGGTCTTATTAACGAGTTAAAAATTTTTACCCCTACATACCGTTAACGCGTTAATGCTATAATTTTACGAGTTTAATAAAATATTTTCTTATCAAGATTTAATTTTATGTATTAGAATCCGATTTCTGATACAGATGATAACTTTTTTTTTTGTTCAAAATTACTAAACGTCCTCTTCTCTCAACTGGCTTCAAATGTGGTTTATATATTTACTCGGTTTATTATCCGCAGTTTAGTTAACTGTTATTTAAGCACAGTGGTATGGAAAAAGTCCCGAGTTTTGAGGGATAATGTGCTTACGTGTTCATGATACTTACCCTTTGTCTCAATTAGCTTAATTATTCTCTGTCTTAATACATAAAGGCTCTCCAAAGGCCCGGATCAAACAGAGCCCCAGCAAAAACACATAGGCAGGTATGGAGCTGAATTGGATAGAGAAGTATTAAAAGTACACGTAGATATTACAGTAGGATTGTTGAGTCAGATTTACAATTTAGGATGCGAACGGTTCGGTAGTATTTTATATTTGCAAGAGTAGGCCTAGTTTGTGAACATTAGGTCAAGTGTGTTCC
Source organism: Trachelipus rathkii (assembly GCA_015478945.1). Lineage (NCBI taxonomy): Eukaryota > Metazoa > Arthropoda > Malacostraca > Isopoda > Trachelipodidae > Trachelipus > Trachelipus rathkii. Next base: position 51,001 of record JABUQX010014419.1, read on the forward strand.
AAGAATTGGTTAGGACGATCCGGAATGGATGTGTGGGTTCTTTAATTGTTGCTCTTACGAATCGTGTAGAATGCTGAAATGATTCGGCCTCGCTCTCCACCTAAAATCAGTAGTAAAATAAGAACCCCAACATTCATGAGTGTTGTGTACATTTGCAAATTCCCTAAATATAAAGACCTCAGTTATTCTGTGATGAGAAATATATTCACAGTCTCGTGAGAATAGTGTAAAGATTTTTATCGAAAATAAGAGCACGTCTTCATACTTCCAAGATTTTTCTAGCAAACACAAGATTCTCCCTAGTTATATTCAAGAAAGATTGTAAGCTACAATTTACTTAAGAACATCGAAAGTTAATAAGATTCTGGTTTTCACGAGACGTGGTTTTCAGGAGTATTATCTTTACATGGGCACACACTCCACCCTTCCGACGGAAATTATGAATTAAGTTGTAGTTGGGATACATTAAACGAGTTAGAGAGAAATTTCTTGAACCATAGGTCTTCAGACTCAAGAGCAAATAGGTTAGGTTTAGAGTTAGAGAGGTGAATATTCCACAGAGGTAAGTTTATGATTTTTAAGCCGCGGAATGTTGGTGAAGTTACCAAATAGAAAGCCCGTGTCCTATTCGCAAATCTGTCATCTAACACTATACACATTCAAACTCACACAAACCTATAGCTTTAAATATTAAACTTAAAAACAGACTAAAAACAAACAGAGATGTTGGGATAAAATAACTAAATCCTAACTATATATATATATATATATATAATATACTATATATATATATATTACTATATATATATATATATTATAATATATATTTATATATTAACTATATATAATAGTATATAACTATATATATATTATAATTATATATAAGTATATATATATTATAGTATATATAATATATATATTTATATACTATATATAATTTCATATATACTATAATATATATATATATTATTATATATTATTTAATATATATTATACTATATATATATATATATATAATATTAAGTTTTATATATATAAATATTATAATATATATATATATATATATATATATATTTATATATAATATATATATAAATTATATATTATATCTTATTAATATTTATACTATATATTATATATTACTATATATATATATTTATTATATAATATATATATATATATATCAATATATTACTAAATTACTATATATATATTAATATATTATTTAGTGATTCATGGTATACATCTCGTATCCGCATTCCGCGGAGGCATCCGCACAATTATTAAAGATCCGCATCGCGCTTTTGCCCTGCGGATGTTGCGCTGCTGATATTTATTGTCGAGATTTGATAAAGAAATTTTATAAATAAAATTACTTTTGTAAAATGAAAATGTAAAATGAGTTGAAGGCCATTCAAAAATGGCTTGTACTACCTGAATATCTTACGTTATCAAAGACGTTCAACTCGCTGGCATAGTACACCTATCATCACTGCATGGAAAGAGTGGGTATTTGTTTCATTGAGAACCTCTTTGCTCTTGTACACAGATTACGTATCTATACCACCTGTTAACATTCTTTCCAAGAGTGAGAAATGACATCATAGCAACACTGCACCTAAGCTATTGAAACTCATTTGAAGAGATTACCGAAAAACTCAGCGCCTCTACAGGCTTCTGTTCCGATGTAATACCATTAATCTCCACGCTAAGAAGCATTTTGAACCCATCTTCAAATGAAAAAGACGTTTTAAAAAGAAGAACGATGTTTAAAAACTAAAGCTAGAAAAACGCTTTGGTTCTGTGGAAAATTAATGACCTTCATACTATTGGCACTTACTACTAAACTTAGATCCCCGTTATAAAGGCAAGATTTTTTGTAACACAATATTAGAACAAGTTAAAATCGTCACTTTGTGTTGCAGTTGAAAAACTCAAACCGAATAGTCTACTTAATTCGCCATGCCCTTTTTAAGGAAAAAACGTAAATCTACAGAACCAAATACCTTCTACAAGTAATCAATACAGATTCACTGAAGAATTTCTACAGTCCAGTGGTGATGAAGAAACCAACGCATTACCAAAAGATGTAGTGCAAAATGATTGAAAACTATGACAAAGAAAACGAACTAGATACAAATGCTGTCCAATCAGTTGGTTGGAAAGTTAAGCAAAATGTTTACCCCACGCTTGAGTGAACTTGCAAGGAACTACTTGGCCTGTCCTCCAACTAGTGTTCCAGGTGAGAGAGG
>JABUQX010014420.1:0-30000 GCA_015478945.1 Trachelipus rathkii
CTTTATTCTTAAACTAATAGGAAAATATAAGGACTGTGTTAGAGCATTTTATGTATGTGACTTTAATTCTTAAGAATAAATTATTAGAATTTTTAAGGTACTCGTCATAGTTATATTATCATTGCTTTACAATTTCGGACCTAGCCTACCTCTTCAAAAATGGACAGTTTATTTTATTAACATAAGAAAATACAGATTAGGCGCATTGTAAGGAGCGCATTAGCCTATCAAATACGCCTTCTCTGGACCTAGAACACATTTAATTGAGAGAATACCACGATAATAAATATAATCTAACAAGACATCACTGTCACCAGTTTATAAGTTGTAGTATTATATATATATTATATATAATATTATATATATATATAAATTATATATATAAATATATATAATATATATATATATATGGTATTGTAGAATTCTGAAAGAATGTTATTAAATGATATTAAATACTGCAATAAAAATAACATTAAACATTTCATGTAAAAAAGTGTATCAGAATTTTTTTTTTTTTTTTTATAGATTACATTAAGCCTTATTATATTAAGAATATATCAGTAACACTCATGTCTTTGATCATTATTTTTATAATTTAACAGTTTGTTATATAATAAATATGTTAAATATTTAAAAAAGAATTTGGTAGTCAGTGGAACAAAACTGCTTCATTGCCAATTTTTTTTTTTAAATAAAATACTGTCAGAGACAAAAAAAAAAAAAGAATTACTTTAGGGAAAAAAGTGGTAATAGTAGTTAGTAAGTTTATCAGATATCGATTATTTTTCCGATAATGCGTAAGTTATCGGATATTGTTTGTTACCATATATAGTAAGTTTAGTGTTTTGTTTAGTTTTTAAAATCGATGTTGAATGTCTGTTTTTTTTAAATTTGGAAGATTGACTTACCCAGCTTTTGTATTATTTTTAGAGTGTAATTGTCAGAGATATTTAATATATTAAATACAATAAATGAATTTTAAATAAAATAAAGCATACTGTGACATGTTTATTAGTGAGAAAGATAATTAATACTAACAATCCAAATAAATTCATATCAACTTTTAATATAAAAATAAAGCATTAAAATAGCTTACGTGATGAGTCATATCTTCCCATGGTACTTATATATATAAGATCTGATGATTGCATCATGCATTTCCCAAAATTGAGCCCTGATCAAAACATTTTACAACATATAATATTTATATAATATATATATATATATATATATATTATAATATATCTATATATTATATATATATATATATATATAATTATATATAATAATATATATATATCTATATATATAATATATATATATTGATTACACAAAACACAAGTAAACAAATACTTATGCAATTTGTAATAATTTACCTCACACTAGTAGTCTAATATTCTATCTAACAATAAATACTCTCATATAGAATATTTACCTGATATATTTATGAAGTTGACATCAATTTGTGAGGCAATTCATGATATTATATAGATGAAATATAATATATGATGATTATAATAATGGACTAGTTTGTATATGTTAGTATGTCTAGTGATTCAGTTGGGTCTAATCATGTCAGAAAAATATTTAAGTTGTGTCGCAATAATAATAAATTAATGACTCAAAATAGATGATATACCAATAATGAAATATATAATTATAATTGCTCACAATAATTTCTGAGAATCTTCTATGATTATATTTTTCTACTTTATTTATTTAGATCACTCTTCTTTTTATTGAATATCTACTTATTCTCTATAATTTAGCTCACACGAATATAGTAACTGTTGTCTCACTCTAATCAATTTCTATTACTATTTTAGATGCTAAATTTCTTATTAATAATCATATACTTTTATAAAATACTTTTGCAACTGGAAAAGAGACATCTCAAAAAGCAGACAATGATGATGACTCACATCATCACCATTTGCTATCAATCTCTCACAACTCTTCTCTCTCTCTCTCTCATCCCCTAATATTCCTCCAATAATTAATCATCCAAACTCTTTATTTACATTTTTTTGTTCTTTCGTTAATCCATCTGCTCAATCTGTTCACTAACATTTATTCAACATATATCACCTGATTCTTTGATTTATCTCTGAATCCACTCACTGCTGAATCCACTCACACTCTTATACTCTGTACATTCATATGGGATTTTACCACTATCAGAATACCATTACACTTCCCCATTTCTTTCCCCCTGTTAATTTCTTCCAAATAAGCTCTTTTAATATATTCCACATCTTATTTCACCATTTTACTGCTGACTCATGATTTGCACTATTTACCTTTTTGTGTTTTCTCGTTGATCGTTTTCCCTCTTTCACTCCTCTTTAATATACTTATGTCACAAACCTCTCCTTGTTCTATGTTTTCCTCCTCTTCTTCTTCACTCACTACAACCCAATATTCATTCCTACTAACATTTTTTTAACAAACCTTTTAATTAGGGAGATTCCTTAAGATAGTTATTGGTTATTTCGTCAATTTGATATTCTCCTTTTTGTAGATCGAAATTGTTAGTGTTTTCTATGATAAAGGATTCTATGATTCTTCTACTAACTGTGTTTTGTATTGGTTTTATGAGAGTGGAGGTATTAGTGTTTATGAAATGATTTAAGTTATGACGATGTATAACGAGTTCGGAAGATAGTTATTCAAATTTTAAACCGTTTATTATTCCTTCTTTTTCTCCATTACATCTTTATTTTACTTTCTTTTCTCACTCATATATATATTCTCCTCCATTCATTTCTTTTATTCCCTTTTTTATTCCACCAACAGTCGTCTTCCTTGTGTCCTCATTTACGACACATCGTTATTTTTCTTATTATCCTCCTCAAAGCTACTTTGAATTCCACCTAATTTTTTCTCTTTGGTCGTCATCGTAAAACAAACTACTTGATCACACAATTTTCGCTAAATGACCACCTTCATGCATTTGAAACATCTCATACCACCCTTCTTTAAACATTGCACCCCATGTCCTTTCCTCTGTATTTATAACAAATTACTCTTTCTTTTATTCCCATTTCCTTCTATTGTTTCACTCTTTTGCACTCCTGTGTTTTCATTCATAACTTGTTTTATTTCTCTCCACATATTTTTCTTTCTCATTTTCTATTCCTTCTCTTCTCTATACACTGCTCCTGTGCTGTCATCCATACCATGTCTCCTTTTCCAACCACATTTGTTCTTTCTTTTTTGTCTTTCTATCTTCTAACTCTCAGTTTTTGTCTTCAAATATTCTTAACATTTTTGCTTCCTGATATTTTCATACTCTTAACTCACTTTCCCCACATCCTTATAATCTGCTCTTCCCATTTTTTAAGTCTCGCTGTATATAATATATGTGCACCTTTTATGTTCTTTTCCCCACTCACTCATCCCTAAACAGGTTGCTTCACAAATTACTTTTTATATCGAATCAAATTCTTTCACGCTCTCTTTCCTCTTCTTCTATCAATTTTAACAACACTAGAACACTATTAAACCTCTCCACTCGTTTATCCACCTTATACCTATTATCTAATGCTGATAATATTAACTTCACCCTCTTGTGATAATTCTCCCATACTAATATTCTTTATTTCCGCTTCACCCTCTAAATATAATCTTATAATTAAATCCTTTTTGTTTTGTTCTCATTTAATTGTGCTCAATCACTCTCTTTTTCTCCATTTCTCATAATCTTTCTCTTTTCTGGAAAATACCGGACATTTCCAAATCATTCTACAATCTTCACCCTCTTTGGTATCATCATCACCACCATTTTGTAGCAGAGTAGCGCACTGATTTCATAAACACAAGTACAAATACAGCCAATTTTAATTAATTACCTACACTAGTAGTCCTTATATATTCTATTAACAATATCAATACACTCTAGTATATGAATAATTACTAATATATTTATGAAGTTGACATCAATTTGTGAGGCAACCTAGATAGCTAAAGATGAAGATTATAATATATGATGATTATAATAATGGATTAGTTGTATGTTAGTAATGTCTAGTAATATCAGTGTGGTCCAATCATGCCAGAAATATATTTGTTGTGTTGCAATAATAATAAATTAATGACTCACAATAGATGATATACCAATATTGAAATATAGAATTGCTCACGAAAATTTCTGAGAATTTTTTAATATTACAAAAATGGTGAATTAATTTATTCACAAATAATTCTTAAGACTTACTACTGTGCAAATATATTCATATTAGTTTTAAAAATTTAACCATGAATTAAGATATACAATGGTTGTAGTTAATAGTTAGTTTCAAACTTGCAATATTAATTTTCAAAATATTCCATTGAAGTAGTTCTTTTGGATTTATTAAAGAAAAAATTTGTTTTATTTTAGAGTATTAAAATTTATTTTTTTTTAATTAAAGCATTAAAGGGTTTTTTTTTTTTTTTTTTTTTTTTTATAACTTGTTTTGTCCCACATATTACATTTTTACTTCCCTGTATTCAATATTATTTCACGGTACTTGTAGATTTTTTTTATTAATTTTTTTATTTACTGTTGAAGCTTAAATCAAGAAAGGAATATAAAATAAAATATAAATGTATATTAAATGTCATTCAAAAAGAGCTGTATTATTATTAATATCCCATGCAGTTTGAGTTTTAAGCAATATTTTATATATACCATTAAACTAAATATAAAATGAAAAAAATTAAAATGGTTATTTCAGAATAATTTTAATTTAAAAACCTTTTATATATTATATATATATATATATTATATATATATATATAAATATATATCTGCATATAGTTAAAATTATTATTGAAATTTGAAGTAGATTATATAATATAACCTCCTTTACTAAAGAATTTAAATTTGTGTGCAAACACTGGAAGCGAGTAGTAGTAGTAAGAACATTATATAAGTCAAAAGGAAACGGGCCCCCACCCCTGCACATGACTAAGTTGAAGCTCATCACATTAAAAAAAAAATTTTCCAACCTAGTAACCTAATAAGACTGAAACAGACCCTTCACTGTGGTATCTCGTCATTGTAGGGGTCATTCCTTGTCCAAGCCACATCAACTGTTCATTCATTCACTTATATATATATATATATATATATATATATATATATATATATATATATATATATATATATAATATATATATATATATATATATATTATATATATATGTATATTATTTATATATAATATTATTATAAAATAATATTATATATATATATATATATATATAATATATATATATATATATTATTATATATATACTAATATAATATATAGTTATATATATATATATTATTATATGGCTTTAAATATATTTAACAGGATAAAAAGTATTAGAAATTAGTTTCATTATAAACATATGGGATCTATGTATAGGTTTTTGTTTAGGTTTAATCATGATGCACTTGTAAATAGACTTATTTAATTAGCTTATTCTAATATAATATAGTTTGGTGTGAAAATATTTATAATCGCCAAAGCTTCTCTTTAATTATAAATAAATTTGAATTGTTCTTAAGATAAAATTTTTATTTAATTTAGGGGTTAAGGAGATAGTTAAAATTTTTTTTAATTTATGAGTAAGGAGGTAGTAAGTAATATATAATTTTAAGCCAATAATTTTATTTTGTGAAAAGGTTTGAATTCCTTCCTAATCAGTGAAAATACAATATGCTAATGGCCGTTCATTATAAAGTAACTATTTTTTTTTTTTTTTTTATTTCAGTTTATAAAGAATCATCATCATTATGATCGGTATCATGTAAGGATGTCCGAATTGGAGGCTGCAGCGATGTCATTTGTTGAGGCTGAGTCAGATGACTATACTTCGCCTGGGCATTATTATGTTGATAATTAAGATCCGAAGGAGCCATTAAAGGCACCTGCGTCGATCTATAAGGCCTTCTTTCCTCTCTAAGGAGGTCAGAATATTGATTTGCCTCATTAGTAGGTCACTAACAACTTTTTTAAAGAGATTTGATCAATACAGTATATGTATGAATAAGCTAGGTACTAATGATTTATTTTCTATTGCAGTAATGTATTTTTGGTTATAGATACATTAACATTTTTAGAATAACTATCCAAGACTTTAGTGTTAACTATACTGTATTATGAATTTACTGTTGCAGAAAAGATCATTCATTGTTTAAAATGAACAGTCTGATTTTCCCAAAAAGTTCGTCTTGTATTAGATTTTGTTCTTTAATGATGTTTCTTAATATATTAAGTTTGTAGCAAATTATTTGGTTAATTATGATTACTAATCAGAATACTGAATTACTGAATAGTATTTGAGGTGCATTGACAACAGACCCTTGGAGACTAGAAATGTTTGGTCAGTTGCCTGTGATGGTTGTTTAGAGAAGCATATTGATCTATCAATGCAGAAAAATGAATAAATTTTTTTTTAATGAAATTTGAATAATTTTGAACTTGATTACCTCTTTCCCATCTCTACAAGAACCTAGGGCATGTATATTGAGATAAAGTGAAATTATTGCACCATTCTAGAATAAATAATAAATCATTTCATCATGGTATGATGTAAAAAGCCTCAAACTTTAAATGTCAGACGTTGCTCAGTTAGTAGGATTTAATTAAAAAAATTTCTTTGATATTCTTTAGTCATTATTTTATTTTATTTTCAATTTTGCTTAAAGATGTAGGCCAACAGATTATAAAATTTTTTTAAATAAATTTAAAATGTTTCAAGTAAACATAAAAGAAAAAGATAAGATAGAATTTTATTAATATTGATATATTGTATTCCAAGATATGACCAAACATTTAAGAGATTCAGATAAAAGTTGGCTTCATAATTGAGGAAAAGGAAAAGAGAATTATTTGTTGAATAGTTTTAATAATTTTGGTAATTTTTGGTAATTTTAATAGTATGAAATTAGAAAATAAATATAAGTATATATAAAAAGTTTAAAAATCAAAACTACTGTGATATGAAGCTTTTGTGGTTAATTTGTTATCAGTTAATCATTATATACATTACAAAAGTAACGATAAAAAAAAATCCATGGATTTTCAATTTTGCATAACTTTTAAAATTTTTATTCAAATTTGCACCAAAATAAAAATCAAACTATAGCTTTTTTCTAACGATAACCTTGATTTTTCATTAGACAGATTTTTTAATTTCTTTAGAATTTTTTTTTTTTTTTTTTTTTTTTTTTTTTTTTTTTTTTTTTTTTTTGCCCATTTGAAGTTCAAATTCTTTTTTTTTATAGATATTACTAGAAACTTAACCTTATGCAAAAATGTACATGTTACAATAACAAATTACTCTTTTTTGATATTTGAAACCAGATCCCAGCAATAATCCAATTCCGAACCCAACTTTTTTTTTTTTTTTTTTTTTTTTTTTTTAAAAATTAAAAATTTTCAAATATTTTTGTTTTTGGTCATTTCAATAGTGAAATTTTCAGAGCTCGCTTACAAGCATCTGTAGTGGGGAGATAAATTCTTTTTATTTGGATAATTTTTGGGGGTATGTGTAAGAGTTTTACCTATGGGCATGGAATGAATTTTAAATAAATTATTTAAGTATAAAAAAGATTATTATATATTTCACAATTATTATATATAATATACCCCTTAAAATTTTTTTAGTAATTAGGGGAGTATAAAAAAAAATTATTGCAATTTTTCACTTAATTTTTTTATAGTGTAATATTTTTATATATATATATATATATATATATATATATTATATATATATATAATATATCTATATATATATAATATATATAAATAATTTATATATATATTTATATATATATTTATATATATATATATATATAATATATATATATATATCATAGTCATATTTTTTTTCATCATCGTCATTTTTGCTGATTAATTAAGTGAACAAATATTCCAAGTATTTTGGTAATAAAAGAATAATATATTATTGTGCAGCTGTGATGAACACCCATTAAAGCCAGTTGTTAGGATTTCTTCTATCGTAAAATTAAAAAAATGTTTTGGGCCTTTTCAAAGTAGTGAAATATTTTTTTTGGCCTTTTCAGAGTAGTGAAATATTTTTTTTGGAGTGCGCGCCTCTGAGTAAATCCTAAAATCCTTAACAATCAAATGTGACTGTAAGTTTTAAATTATTTCAAAGTTTATAAAAATTTTAATAGATATCGATTGGAAATGAGTGATTTACAAAGATTAGTAAGTAACTGGTTTAAAAAACTATCAAGTAAAGTATTGATAAATATGTAAATATTTTCCCATTTTACATTTGATTCTCAATACTTGGCATTTTTATTTCATTAACAGAAAGGCAGAAATTCTGTTGCAGCTTTGCAGCTTTGGATTTTGGTGATTGATGTTTCTTAAAAAATTTTAAAACAGACATCAGGTTTTCAAATATGATTAAGAGCAGTTACTGATCACTAATTTTGGAGCTACAATGACAACATGATTGAAGATGTTAAAAAAGTTTAAATCTCAAATATATTTTTATTTGCTTTTGATTACAACTTCAAAAGATCTGAGTTTTTTTAAGAATGTTTTAATATTTTTGATTCCTTCAAGGCAAAATTTTCTAGATTTAACAATCCTCAAAATTTTCCACCACTTTGTTTTGCTCCATTTTGTTTTCTGGAAGATCTTTTCTTACTTATTTTGTTAAAAATGTAGTCTGCCATGGAATCTGAAAATAGTTGCTAGTTGCATTGCTGTGCATAGTTTTTTTGTCTTGTACTTATAATGAATGTGAACAGCCAATGAACATATAATTTCGCTGAATTTTCAAAGCTTTAAAACCTCTTAAACATTTTTTCATTGATTCTGCACATCATATATTTGACCAATTAAAAGGTCACTATTTATTTCAGTGTTTATAGTATCCCCTCAGCTAGAAATTACAAATAAAAAGACAGCAAGAAGCCACAATGGGACTATCAAGTCCAGTCCAGTCAACCACCCCCTTTATATTTTTATCAAACACATGGTCTCGGCAGCATACGCAAACCTAAACCCACCTTACAGCTTTCAATATCTAAACAATGGCCAATATCAATATACGCCAGCTTTACAGAAGCCAAAACTATAGCTAAGGTACATGCTAACACACTACAAACTTTAATTCATACCGGTGGCTGCAACATGCAGTTTTGATTTATTTGACTCCGCTCAAGAATGGTAACCTCTCCATACGGACCGAAGCCCACATGAAGAGGCCGATCAACGTGGAAACTCTTTAACCAAGACGTGGTAAAAATAACTAAAAACTTCAATTTGGCTATGTCAAAATATATTATTATGAACCCAAACATCCCAATACATTCGCAATCCTTTCTTAAAATGTTCCTAGTGTGTCAACTCAAAACCTCCTGCTGCAAACCATTCAAAAATTAACAACTTTAATACTGAAATAATGTTTTCTTACTCATGCGCATGGCCTTTCATTTATTTTTTATTGTGTCCCCTGCTTCCATCTGTGGTACACTATAAAGAGTTTATTGATCTCAGCATTATCAATATATGTAAATATTTTGTAAGCTTGTATCATGTCTCTCTCTAAGAAATTTCCTTTCTACAGAAAAACATCCCTAACTCTTTCAGCCTCATAGCCCTTGCCCCAACCTCCAGAAATCATCCTTGTTGCTCTATTTGCACCCTCTCCAGCATTATGTCTTTTCTAAATAAGGGGGCAAAAATTTGTGCAAATTACTCTAATACTGGCCTAATATAGTAAACTCATTCAGCTTACTCTATAACTTCTTACTCTGTAATGACTTGCAATTTATTAACACCTAGAGTAATATTAGCTTTATTACTGGTTCCCTACACTGATTAGCTATACTATACTTTCAGATTACTGCTTATAATGAAACTAAAACTTATTCTTTTGGCAAAGATCAGTAATCCCCTTCACATGAGTTAATCTTTTATTTGGAGTAACCTAAGTGAAGACATTTACACTCTATAAAAATTCAATTTGCCAAATATTTTCCCTACCGCAAGAAGTTTACCAGATCAATTTTAAATCTTTATCATCCTTCATTATTCCCTTACTGAGGAAGTCAATATGGTATCATCTGCAAACTTGGAAACTTACATTTAAGTCCCTGGTTAAATCATTTATATATAATGAAGAAACAGCTGTAACCTACTTCACGTTACGGACCACAAATATGTCCCTCATTTCCATTAATAAATACTCTTCTTTTCATTGATTATTATTATTATTATTTATTATTATTAATTATCTATTATTATTATTATTATTATTATTATTATGTTATTATTATTACTTATTATTATTATTATTGTTATTATTATTATTATTATTATTATTTATTATTATTATATTATTATTATTATTTATTTATTATTATTAAGATTCAAAAAGCTTTTGACATGATTGATCACGACATACTACTAAGTAAATGACCAAACATGGGCTTGAGGGGAGAAAACTTACTATGGTAAAAAGGTACTTAAAAGGAAGATGATCCAATATGTTAAACTAAATGAACATTCAATCACTTCATATATATATATATATATATATATATATATAATATTATATATATATATATATATATAATATATATATAATATATATAATATATATATATATATATATATATATTATATATATAATATATATATATAATTATATATATATATATATATATATATATATATATATAATATCAATTAATATATATAATTATATTATATATATATTACTATATATATATATATAATATATTATATATATATATATATATATATATAATATATATTATATATATATATATACAGTATTTATATATATATTTACTTTTTCACCCCGGTCACCGCCTACTGGGGCACACAGGGTGATTAAGCCCACCACCCTGGCCGGGTGGGTCAAGAGGTCCAGCAGGCCAGCAACATCACAACAGCTTCTCTTTGGTCCTCCAGGTCCGAACACTGGATTAGTAGATGTTCTGTAGTCTCTGGATGCATCCTACAGTGTGGGCAGATTGGGGATTGAGTGTCTCCGATTTTGAATCTGGCCCTATAATCCTGCAGTGCTTGAATGGTGGCTGCACCCCAGTTTGGTTAAGTGTGCTTGCATTGCTCTAGGGAGAGTATCATTTTCATCGAGTTCTGTGTGGATTATTGTTTATTATTTTGTTGTGTGTTCGGTTACAAGATATCTCCGGTTAGGATAGTGTGGAGTTTTGTTTGTTGTATTTCGTCGGTTGAGGTGGGAATTGTGTTGACATTTCTTTTAATAGTTTTCTGAGAGGATTTGGCAATTTTTAGGTGCTGTATTGTTGGGGTTGATAGATATGTATGGCAAGGATGAGTAGGTGTAGTAGTTTTTGCAAAGAATTGTGTTCCTATCATTTCAAGGTGAGATTGTATGGGAAGAATGTTTCATTGTGTAGGTGTTTTTGTGGGGTTGTAGTTGTGCAGTGTGTGATGATTCTGAGAGCTCTGTTTTGAAACTTGTAGATTATTTAGGCTGGTGTTCGATATATGAGGGAGCCTTATGCTTGATGCATAGTTAAGTGTAGGTCTTTTGAATTTTGTATGTGGTAGTCGCTAGGTCTTTATTGTTGTTTGTTTTTATTATTATTTTTAGAATGTTTAATTTTCTGTTCGCTGATGATATGGTGTGTTTGTGTGCTTTGAGAAAGATAAATGTGTGTCAATCGTTAGACCTGGTACTTTTGATGTTTTGTTTAGTGATATGGAGTATTGTTTAGTAGGATGTTCGAGTGTGCGTTGGGTAAGTGTTTGTCTGTGGTGATTAGGGTCACAGAGGACTTGTTGGGAGATTTAGTCATTCTGTTGTTGTTTAAATTTGTTCTATGTATTCTTGTGTTAGTAATATGGCTGTATCTAGGTTTTGGTGGGTGGTTGCTATTATTATGTCATCTGCGTATGTGTTGATGTTTGTGTTTGTTGTAGTGGGAGTAGGTAGGTCTGATGTGTATAGATTAAAGAGTGTAAGGATAGTATAGCTCCTTGGGGTACTATCATTTTGTATGTGAACTGTTTTTGATTCCACGTTTCTGTGTTTAACTGTGGCTGTCCTGCCTGAGAGAAAGTTGGCTATCCATTTTTTTGTGTTGTTTGGCATTTGTGTTAATGATCTTTTCTATTACGTTGTGTCTAGATACTGTGTCAAAAGCTTTGTTTATATCTATCTATTGCTATTAGTATTGTTTTGTGATAGGGTTTTTTGTTTAGGCTGTTGACTATGGGTTGGATAATGTTTGTGAGGGCTGCTGTGGTTGAGTGTTGTTTGTATCTGTGTTGGAAAGATGAGTTGGGTATGTATGGGTTTATTATATTCAGGATGAGTCTTTCGAGTAGTTTGCTGAGTGTGGATAGTAGTGATATTGGGCGGTATGAGGCTGGGTCATTTGGGTCTTTGCCTTGCTTTAGCTTGGATATTATGATTGCTTTTTTCCATTTTTGTGGAATGTAGTTTAGTTGTGGGGATTTGTTGAAGATGAGTGTGAGATATTCTATTGTTTTTTGTGATAGGTGTTTTAGGTGTATGTTGGATATGTTGTCTGGGCCTGTTGCTGGTGAGTTTTTAAAGTTTTTTGATTGCAATCTTTGTGTCTGCTAAGGTTATTGGTTGTGTGTTTTGTTGTATGTTTTTGATTTTCTTGATCGTTTTAATTGTTTTCCTATTTTGTTGTAGAGTAGGTTTGTTACTTTGTTTGGCTAGTTATTGTTGTTTGGGTGTAAGTGGTTGTTGTTTGTTAGGATGGATTATTGATTCATGTGTTTGTGGTGTTATGGTTTTTGAGTTGTTTAATGTTTTTATTGTTTTCCACATTCTGGTGCTGTTGATGTTCTTTGTTAGGTGTTTTTGGAAGTTAGTTGTGTTATGGGTTTTAGTGATTTCAGTGATTTGCGTGTTTAGGTTTGTTATTTGTGTGTTATTTTGAATATTGTTTGGGAGTGTTTTTTTGAGTTTGTTTCTTTGTTTGATTAATGTTTCTATTTCAGGGGTCAGTGTTGGGTTGTATTCTTTTATGTATCCCTTGGGTATATATTTTATTATTGTTTGTGTGATGTGGTTTACAGCTTTATTTAAAGTGTTTCTGTTATTGATTTGTGATGTTTTGAGGTTTTGATCTGTTTTGTGTGTAGTTTGTCCAGTCTGCTTTTTTGTAGTTGGTGTATGTTTTTGTCAGGGACTTATGTTTTTTGCCTTTGTATTTGAGTGATATGATTATTGGTAGGTGGTCTGAGTTTAGTTCTGTTTGTGTTAACCATGTCAGGATTGGATGGATGTCTGGCGAACAGAAAGTGAAGTCGGGTGAGGTAGGGGACTGGTTGATTTGAATGGGTAGTCTGGTGTGTGATTCTTTGTAGTTTAGTATGTTTAGTGTTTCTAGGTAGAATAGAAGTTTAGTGCCTCTGTTGTCTCGTGTTTGGTGTGTGTACCATGTTTTGTGGTGAGCGTTGAAGTCTCCCGCTAGAATTAAATTGGGGAGTTGTCACTGGAGATATAGTGTGAAGAAGTTTGATGTGGGATATATGTGTTTATGATGTTGTAAGGTTTGTTGTTTAAGTTGATTGTAATTGATTGTTTTTATGTTGTTGTTTATTAGTGTTCTGGTTTGTGTAGAGATGTTTGAGTTTGTTATGGACTTGTGTATCAAGGTTAATAGGGTGTGTTGCAGTGGGTTTGTTTCCTTGTATATTGAGTCGTATTTATAGAATGTAGGTTTTGTGATATTTGGAGGTAGGTGTCTTGTATTATTGCTATGTGTATATTGTGTGTGTTCATGAAGTGTTCCAGTTCTCTGCTCTTATTGTTAAGTCCATTTATGTTGAGTTGGAGTATGTTTACTGTGTCAGTGATTGGAGTTATTGTTCTGGGTGGGTTGCAGATTTGGCACTTCCAGCTATGGCTGGTATTTGGTAGTGTGTCAGACGGGGTGCAGGCTCGATGTATCCAGCTGTAGCATAGGGAACATCTTACTGAGTTGCGTCTGACTATCCTTTCACATATTGGACATGTCCAGACCCTGGAACCCGGATTTTGTTCTATGTCTCCGGTAATATTAATGGGAGGGAGGAGCAGGTCCCTTCCCTCTCCTTTGTGAAAATCCTTGGTTTGCTTGGAGAAAGTCATATGTTGATTGATGCTGACGTTTTCAGATATTTTGGCTGGCCTACTTCGACAACAGGCTAGACAGGTGAGGAAGCAGTAGGCAGGTTGGAGGAGGTGAAGATCTGCTTGAGCCCTCCGAAATCTTCGCCATGGTAGACTGCCAGATCTCTCTAATTTACGATTTGAACACTTGCTTTTCCTGATATCATATATAGTATTATAGTATTATATATATATATATATATATACTTTATATATTATAATATATATATATATATATATATATATATATATATATATATATATATTAATATATATATATATATATATATATATATATATATATATATAATATAATGTATTAATAGGTAGTATATATATATATATATATATATATATATATATATTTATATATATATATTATATATTATATATATATAATATATATATATTATATATATATATTATAATATAATATATATATATATATATATATATATATATATTTTAATATAGGAGCTTGTAAATTTAGAAAATCATGCAGACAATCAAGTGTGTAGTTGTTGGAGATGGAGCAGTGGGGAAGACGTGCCTACTTATATCTTATACTACCAATAAGTTCCCTTCAGAATATGTTCCAACAGTGAGTATAAAATGGTATATCCATGGAATTCTTAAATAAGATTTATGGTTACAGAATTTTTAAATCATACCGTAATTGATTTTATGTTTCTAGGTTTTTGATAATTATGCTGTAACTGTAATGATAGGAGGAGAGCCATATACCTTAGGACTTTTTGATACAGCAGGTGGGTAATAAGTTTTTCATCATGTAATAAATGTGTTAGGATCTTGACTAAAGGTCAGAAAAAATTTATTACATTATTATTATTATTATTATTATTATTATTATTATTATTATTATTATTATTATTATTATTATTTATTTATTATTATTATTATTTTTATTATTATTATCATCATATCATCTAAAATGCACTCTGGATTTTTTGAAAACTAGTTTGTAATTAATAGCTAAATTCATCATTAAAATTTGACTTTAAAACTAAACCCATTCGCTTGAAAACTTTCCTAACCTCATAAATCTGTAAACTAATCAAACCGAAACAAATTGACAATGCAAAATCCATGCAAAAATTAGTCTTGCAAATAAACCAGTCAAAAAAAAAAAAAACAAAAACACCTGGAAACCTTATAGCAACTCAAGTGATGAAAGAACTTGTGCAAGTGTGCACACTGAAACTATTCTTCCACCTCAAATGAAGTGTTTAAGGAAAGCCAGAAAACACTACCGACCCTTAAACAACACTGCTATGGATTAGCACAATATTTTTGAAACATTTCCAATAAGTCAATACACCACAATTAATGAAAATCAAAAGACAAATAAATTATCCCCAACTCAAACACACTTTATCTCCATCCTTCACAAGATACAATATTGGGTAGCCTATCAAATCACTCAAAAACTTCCAGCTGCTGGTCCAATATCTTGAATATCTACCTAAAACACCTTAAAACCTATAGCTACTAACTAGCCAACCTGAATGAAATTGACAACAAATCATGGCAACTTGTAAAAAATCAAAAATAGGTATTCAATTTTTAATGAGAATGCACAGCCCAAATATCTAACAAATTTACTTTTCAAAATCGTTAAGCTTAAAAATGGGTCCCCCTATGAAGCATTCTATTTCCTCTTCTCTTTACAATCATTTTACAACCACAGGAAGAAGAATTGAGTAACTTGCTGATAATCATTCAGATAAGTTTCATCTATAATTTAGCTACCATGCGCGCGCACATTACATACATCACCTAGATATTTGGCTTATCCCCTAGAAATTCTCAAAGACTAAACTACCGACCGATGCTAATCCTCCTTCCACCTTCAAAATAAAACTAAATTGCACTCTCATTCCATTTAAAATTCCAAAAGTTATTTGTCTCACATATGACACTCCTTTCACTTTCTTAGCTCACATCCCTCACTTAACAAGCTCAGCATAAATCTTAACATATTACAAGCATTTGCTCAGAACAAATTAAGCAATGAGATTGTCACACGCACCTCAGTTTTCAAAAAGTTTTAAGATCCACATTGAGCTGTGCTTCCCCAGCCTTGTATCCTGACACACCACACACTAAATTAGAAAAATATTGAAACCCCAGAATTCAGTCTCCTGAATTATAAACTGACTGCACCAATGACACTTCTTTCACTAAGGCAAAAATTCTCCCTTTAAAAGAACCTTAACATGTTTACTCACAATTCCATCCCAGTACGGTAAACATTACTTACCCCTGCCACAACAGTTTCCATAACTATACAAGACACTGTTTAAGACTACTTCATCCCCCACTCTTATTATAACCTACATTTTCAACATCATCCTTTCCTCTTCCGGACAACAATTCAGCAAACAAGCACATCCCCAAAATTATTACACAATTTCCTAGACAATCTCAACCAAGCCATCTCATCAATACTTATTTACCTGAATCATCTAACACACAAATCAACCACCCACGCAACACTCAAATTACACTTGCTAGATTCAGTCATGTTAAAACATTCAACATAAAGACCAAAACTTCAGCAGCTGCTAACGGGTCCCATTCTCCCTGTACATTGTACATGCTTCAAATTGATTCTTTGAAAGATCTGTGGGGGCAATAAAATGCAGAAGTGTTATTCACTATCAAAAACAAATGGTTGTCTTGTTTTTGGAATTATTTTTGTTCCTTCAGCAATTTTTCTAATTACAGCTATTTTTAAATGTGGTTTCATTGATCATTACAGTTATTTAAGGTAGTATTTTAATATATAATATGTTTTGAAATAAAATGCAATATTTAAGAATACATTATATAATAAATTTTCTTACAGTCTTTAGAGATTAGCCTCCATGTAAGAATTATTTCATAACATGACAATCAGTGTAATTTTAAAAGAATGCATCCATATTTAATGAAGTTTGAAACTTAGAAAGGAAATAATCTTGTATTTTATCTGTCTTCTTTCTGCTTTTTAACATTTTAAGTCTTGCAAAAAAAAAAATCTCTATAACCAGATTTAACAGATAGTTTTAGAGTAGAATACAAAAGTAATTTTTTAAATGACCTCTATTTCTAAAAATTTTATGAATTATTTTCTCTTGGATATATTTTACCTGCAACTATTGAAGTGGACCAAACCATTATGTGAATGAGAGAATAAAGAAAGTAGTAGCTTTAATTATTGTTTACATTAGTCCTTTCCTTTAGCAGAATTACCTAGCAATAATCAGATTATTTCTTTGAGAATGATGAACGAAAAGTATTTTTTTAAATTTTAGGTCAAGAAGATTATGATCGCCTTCGACCTCTTAGTTATCCTCAAACTGATGTTTTTCTAGTGTGCTTTTCCGTTGTGTCCCCGTCATCTTTTGAAAATGTGAAAGAAAAGGTAAGTGGAATATTTGTGTATTTAAAAGTATATTAACATTTTTGTTTTTTACATTGGAGAATAAATAAGTTTTTCAGTGCTAAATGTTGTTAAACCATTGAACTGATGTTCTGGTGATTAAAATTATGATACCAATCTATTTGTTATGCATTTAAGTAATATGCAAAAATATTTATACAAGTTTTCAATTTGAAGTAATATATTGAGGATCGATTACTACTATTCCTAAAATAATAGATGATAGGGAGATAAAAAATCTCGGGAGGTGATTAAGATATTGACTAATTAATTCACTTTCGATATTTGTATAGGAAAAGATTAAATTTTCTGGTGACCCACTCTTAAGATGTACAGCTACAATTTATACCTTTTTTTTTTTTTTTTTTTTTTTTCCTTCTTTTCTTTGCTGAATTTTTAATTAAATCGCTTGGTGGATGTGAAGGACTAAGTCTTGAGTTCTAGGTTTGTGCATGAGGATATGTTGCTTCCCTGTGTTAATGTATAGTAGTGGAACTATGGTCTGGAATAAGAGGTATAGATCTAAGGTACAGGTACAAAGTGTTCAGATGGATAATCTTAAGGGCGTGTTAGGTGTAAGAAAAATTTTTAAAATGAGGAATGAACACATTAGGGAGTTGTGGTGTGTGAAGAATGGCGTAAATGGGAAAATAAACGAGAGTACATTGAGATGGTTTGGTCATATGGAAAGGATGGATGACAGTCGGTTGATTAAGCGGATGGATGTATAGTGGTGAGAGTGCTGGAAATCGACTGGCTGGGAGACCGAAGGAAAAGCGGATTGAGTCAGTAAAGGAATGGCAGGATTTTGTGAGGGGGTATGGTTATGGCCCACCTTGGCCAAGGGATGAACCCCACCCTCACAGGCAAAGCCCTTTTCAAAGGGGGCGGGGCAAAATAATGAAATAAAGAAATGATGAGGAAACACCCCATCCCAAGCCTAAGGCAAACCTCATGAGGTGACCGCAGATGGGGGACTTAAAGAGAGGGAGGTTAGATACAGCAAGAAAAACAGGTGAAGGTAGAGAGTTCCACAGAAGAGAAGTGGCTGGAAAGGATACACCTCAATGAACAAGCCTGGGGTTCCCAATAGAACTCATGAGAAAGCAGGGAATCCCTTGTGCAATGAGGGACACTTAATAGTGACAGAATGCGAGAGGTCAACTCCCTTGAGCACTTGCCATTACAGTACCTATAGTAAAGAGATGATGCACCAACGTCATGTCAGAGATACAGGATCAAGGGAGTTTGAAAGTAGGGACAGTTTATTAGTCTTTTAGCATTAGCCTCAACCCTATCAAACAGAAGGGTGGAACCGGAGACCCCGCCCCAAATGTGGAAACCGTTCTCCGTACAAAGGTGGATAAGACCCCTATACAATTGGAGTAACTGTTCGGAAGAAAAAAAAATATTGAGACCACCTTAGCAAGTAGCAACCATTGGGATATGAGGTGTCCAAGATAATTTATTGTTTATGTTGTCCACAGGTGAGACGGGAGAGCCGCCGGAGAAGATAGAAAATTTGAGAGGGAGATGTAAAGAAATTGAGTTTTTAAAGAGTTGAACTTTACAAATTTGAGGCGATCTCACCGGAATAAGAATCGGAAAGCTGAAGTCGAGAACAACTCTAGAAGCGAAAGAGGAAGCAGATTTGAAATGAGTGAAAGAATGGAAAGTTGAATCATCGGCATAAGAATGAACAGAGTTAAGTTATGCAGCTGAGAAGATAGTTAGTGAAAAGTAAGAATAAAGTTGGGAGATAGAACAGAACCTTGCAGAATACCAAATTAACAGGAAATGAAGAAGAGGTCGCTCAAAAAGTGCAGATATGGAGCTATCTGAGAGAAAACTAGTCATATGTGAGCTAAGAGAAAGAGGCTTTCGATATGTCAAGCGACACCACACACTACTCCCAATAGTCCCTAAGGGTGAAGACCATAAATCAGGGAGATAGGAAGAATATCACTGATTGATCACGAACATGTAAACCATGGTGATGAAAGGAGGGAATGAGATTCAGATGATCCAGGAAATGAGAGTTTCAAAGATTTTGAATAGAATACGAGTGAAAGCTATAGGACGATAGTTAGAAGGATCAGAATGAGTACCCCTTTTGGGGATCGGTTGAACATATGTGCGCTTCCAGCACTGAGGGAAAGTGTTAGAATTAAGGCAAAGAGAGTAGGGCTGAACGAGAACAGGCGCCAGCTCGGAATCAGACTTCCTCAAAACACTGGGAGGAATGCCGTCAGAGCCACTAGTCTTCCTGATGTTCATAGATCTCAGGATCTCGCACCCGATCATGTGTAATCACATATATATATATATATAGCAGGAGGGAGTTTGGTATCTAGGGTGGTATTTGATGAAGAAATGAAGGAGGTGCGAAGAGATTGGCCTTTTCGGGAGTGCTAGCATCAGATCCATCAGAGCGAATAAGAATAAAAATCGCAGATTTATAGAAGCTGCTAAAAATATTTTTTGGCAATAGACCATTATTTTTTAGGGGTTCGAGAACCAAGGAGGTCAGTATACTTTCGTTTTGTGAAAGCACGCATAGTCAGTCTAATAAATCCCTACAATGATTCCGAGCTGAAGGAAAGTTGATAGAATGATAGGAGAGCGAAAGCTTTTGAATTCTCGATAAGAGATGTCCCTGTTCCAAATTTTACGATAGCAGGTGCCATCGAATAACAAATTTTGAGGAGATAAAAGCATAGTACAAGGTGGAATGAACCTGTTTATCCCATCAGCGATCACGGCCCTAACCTTTGCAACCGAGACCGAATCGTCCAATAAGTCAAAACAGAATTCTCTCAAACAGTAGCTTTCAAAGGAATGATACAATAACCCCTTTAATCTGACTAAAGGGCCAGAAATTACATTTAAAGAATGTAGAAACTGCTGGAGAGAAATTATTGTAAATAAAAACTATAAGGTTGTGGTTTGAGATACCGATAGGAGAGAAAATGGAATATTGATGTGAAGAAGGAATAGTGGTAAAGCTTAAGCCAAGACTGTTCAATAATTTGTTGAGACCATCTGGGACATATATAAGTTAGTTAATCAATTGTTCCAGACCTTTCAGAATACTAAATGATTCATTTTAAATCCAACCCGTGTCAGTATTAGAGGTGCTCAATCACTCTTTGTGTGTTATGCTAAAATCACATAATAGAGGAGCTTGAAATTTGGATGAGAAGAGGAAACATTTTAGTGTGAAGTAGTGAAATATTCAAGAAATAGAGCATGAAAATCTATTCTGTTAGGGGAGCAATGGAAGAAATACGTAAGTGGTAGCAGTAGGAAGATAGACTCCATTATTTAGTCGGAAATTGTGAAATAATTTGTTTCTAGAATTTCAAGGATATTGAAGAATGAATCCCTGGCCAGCAGGGTCTCAGACAGTAGAAAAATGCTAGGAAGCGAGTTTGAGAAGTGATATTCCACGGACTCGATATTGGCACAAAGTCAATAGTAATCCATCGCCCCCGCTTCCACCTACGCCTACCTTAGCGTCACTCAATCTGGTCATTCAAATGACACTAAAAAACCGCTCACAAACACTCACTCACCCTCACACACACCTACACCCACAGACACAAACAAGCAAAAACAAACACACAAACATTCGTACACTCCCAAAACTACTAAAACTAATGTTAGAACTATAACCCCATATTAAAAGCACGCAAGTAGTAGGGCAGCCAACGGGAGTCTTAGAGACGTCGTATCCCGCGAGTATTGGGGCAAAGAGTTACGGTTTTTTCGAGTTGTATTGATCGTATCGGGTTGAAATTTGAAACACAAATAGATGACGACGTATCCTCAGCTAGCCTATGTTACGCAAGTATTGGGACAATGGGTTAGGGTTCGATTTTATGATCTCGAGTTAAAATGATCTTAGCCCCATGAAATTTGGTTTACATATAGGTGGGGGTGTCACATCATCGTAGATGAGGTTACATGTGTTGGGTACATCCCTTGAAGGGGGATGCAGCCTCATTAAATTTTCAATATGCTATTTAGGATGTGTTAGATATAATATAACCCTATCAAATTTGGAATACCTAAGGTGGGTGACGTCACCACGAGTGATGTATACAAGTTTACGTATGGCTACACCCCCGTAAAGGGGTATCGCCTCCTCTACAAGTTTTTTTCTGGTTAAGGCCTTATATAAATCTAACTTTTTGGGTGTGAGGCTAAGGGTTAAGATTTTTCGTTCAATCCTTTTTAGACTAATGTGTCATGTTGGCCATTGACTTGGGAATTTCCATTACATTGATGGATATTGACGTCTGAAACGTCAAATCAGCGGTCTCTAGCATGAATGAGACCTTTCTCGACGGGGTTGGATCTCTAAACCGTCAAGGAATCCAAGTCATGTTGGCCATTGACTTGGATTCCCTAACTTTGATAGATTCTGACACTTGATGTGCCAAATTATGGATTCCCAATGCTTGGGAATATCATTCCAAGGTTCTAAGTGATTCAAAGACTCTAATAACCAGGTTATTTCAGCAGCTGACTTGGTCAAGGTTTCCTCCCTTCCGGAGGAGATTGGGGATTTTTTTCAATGGTAACACCACGTCAATGACGACGGCGTTTTTGACGAAGGTCGGTTAAATTGTATTTAACAGATTTCGATATTTAAACGGTAGGAAATTCTTAGTCATGTCAGCAGCTGACCTGGGTTTTCACCCTACAATCATTAAATTTTGACAATTGATGTGTTTAAGTACAAGTTTCTAAGGTCGGCAAGACCGATTTCGAGGTTAGAATGAGTGATTCCTGAGATTTTGAAGTTCCGGAGCATTGAGCCGAAACTGCAGTCAGATTCCGGAAAAAAGCAAAGAGTTCGTGCTTGAGGAAAGAGTAAGAAGAAGGAATCAAATGAAGTCTCATGTGTCAGCGCAAATGAGTCAGAACAGGGGTCGGAGTCAGAGTCGGAATCGGAGCCAGAGTAGAAATCTTGAAATATGCTTATAAATGGCTCAAATAAGTAAATTTTTATATGTTTAAAAGTGCGTAGACCACGATTTTGTGGGTCTGAGATCCTCAAAGGTATCTGAGTACCCAAGGAGGGGTCCCAATCGAGAAAAACATAGTGCGAGACAGAGAAAAGACAGAAGAAGATGACACACTATTACACACACGTATATATATATATATATATATATATATATATATATATATATATATATATATATATATATATATATATATATAGAGTATATATATATATATATTTATATATATATATATATATATATATATATATATATATATATATATATATATTATTGATATACTATTTAAGACGTAGTGTTATTTTTACGATTTGATTTTCCCTTGGTGAAAATGGATGTAGTTTTCAAATAATATTCATCGGATGGGGGATGTTAATATTATTTGGGGTAAATTTAAATTTAAATTAATTTATTTTAAACTTATAATTTTAATGTGGAAATTTAAACTATTGGAGGTGTCCATCATTATGTACGGGATTAGTTGTACGTAAGCACTCAACCGTCAATGAGTGGGAACACGCTCTTTATATATATATATATATATATATATATATATATATATATATATATATATATATATATATGTATATATATATATTATTATATATATAAATATATATATATATATATATATATATAGATATATACGTGTATATCATTAATAAAAACTTGATAGCGAGTGTATCAATAAAAACGATAAAGAAAGGTGTATGAGATTTAATGAATTAAATTACCGCTAAACTTCTAAACGGGAATGGCACTTTATTTATATTTAAGATGGGATGGGATAATTAACGAAATCACATATATTATAACTAGCGGGAAAATTCAAGTTTACTTAGATTTTCATTAGAGAGACTGTTAAGTTTGAGGCAAGAGATATCAGATTACGAGAATTTTTTTCTTTTTTTTTTTTTTTTTTTTTTTTTTTTTAAAGAATTTAGTTATTGGTGTATTTACGCCACTGGGGGGGTGAAATATTTAGATTTTAACGATGTTGTTGATATAAATGAAGCTAAAAAAGAATTTAAAAATAAAAAAACACACAAAAAAACAAAAACACGAAAACAAGTTTCCAAAATAGGTTCGAAATCAGGAGTGACCGTAATAGATTATTTTTTTTTAGAGGGAGCGGGGGTAAGGGGGGTGTTGAACTTAACTGTATAATTGTATGATTTGGCTCTCAGGGCCAGAAATGGTTTTAGTTTCAATTAACTGTTTATAATCTGAATAATGTTGACTGATATTATTATTATTATTTTGTTATTATTAGTTATTATTTTCTGTTACTATTAATTATTATTATCTTTATTATTGTTTATTTTATTTATTATTATTATTATTATCTATTATATTATTATTGATTATTTATTATTATTATTAATTATAATTAATTTATTATTATTAGTTATTATTCTTAATTATAATTCTTATTTTCTGTTGCACATTTTCATTATCATATTTATTATTATTATTATTATTATTATTATTATTATTATTATTATTATTTTTATTATTATTATTATTATTATTATTATTATTATTATTATTATTATTATTATTATTATTATTATTATTATTATTATTATTTTTATATTATTATTATTATTATTTATTATTGATTGTGAATTATTATTATTACTGAGAGATTATTATTATTATTAATTATATTATTATGTATTATTTATATTATTATTATTTATTATTATTATTATTGTTGATTATTATTATTATTATTATTATTATTATTATTATTATTATATTGATTAATTTATTATTATTATTATTATTTATATATTATTATTATTATTTTATGATATATTATATTTATTATTATTATTATTATTATTATTATTATTATTAATTATTATTATTATTATATTATTATTATTATATTATATTATTTATTTTTATTTTACTATTATTATTATTATTATTATTATTGATTATTATTAATGTTATTAAATTTTATTTTTTCTTTACATTAAACATTTTAATTAAAAATTAATTTTTAAAATTAATTTATTATTTAATTTAATAAATTAAATTTATTTAATTTATTATTATTATTTATGTATTATTATTTTGTTTAAAAGGCCTATATAAAACCCTTAATACTTACATAAACCGCTCCTTTTCTGTAGACTAAAAAAAAAGCCACTCAAAGCGTCAGCTACAAAGCAGCTAAACTCTACAACTCAATGCCACAAGACATCAAAACCGAAAGCTCTACCAAATCTTTTACTAAAAAATTAAAAACGTATTATCTAAATAAATATTAATAAATAACTAACTCAGCGATTTAACTTACGTAAAATCTAGCTACTGTTACCCAATATTATTTTTATTATTGATTATTTTATTATTATTGTAATTTAGATTATTTTATGATTAATTATATTATTATTAGTATTATTATATTATTATTTATTATTATCTATTATTATTCTTATTATCTATTATTATTATTTTTATTATATTAGTATTATTCAGTATTATTATTTTTATTTTATTATTATTATTAATATAATTAATAATTTATCTTTTTATTAATTGATTATTAAATTATTATGGACATTATTGTAATTATATTTTTATTAATTATTATAATCATTTCCGTTAACATTCATCAGTATTTTTATTATAATTATCACATCTCTTAATCAATATTATTATTATTATATTATCATTGTATTATTATTATTATTATTATTATTATTATTATTAATTGTGTATAATTGTGATTGTAATTTGTAATTATGGTTGTAATGGTAATTATGGTTGTAATTATTATTGTTGTAATTATTATTATTATTATTATTATTATTATTATTATTATTATTATTATTATTATTATTATTATTATTATTATTATTATTATTATTATTATTATTATTATTATTATTAACACTATTATGGATACTATTAGTATTATTTTATTTACCTCAATTATTATCATTGTTATTATTATTATTATTATTATTATTATTATTATTATTATTATTATTATTATTATTATTATTATTATTATTATTATTATTATTATTATTATTATTATTATTATTAATATAATAATAATAATGCTATTATATTATTCTATGTTATTATACTATTATTATTATTATTAGATTATTATTATTGTTATCATTATCATTATTAATAGTAACTTAACTTCATTTAATTAATAAAATATTATTATTTTGTTTTATTTAATTATACTAATTTTTCTTACATTTTAATGACATTAATTATTTGTGCTATTATTATTATTAATATTATAATTGTGATTAATTATTATTAACTTATAAGATATAGTTATTTTATATTATTTATTATAATCGAATAGGAATTAATTATGTTATTATTATTATTATTAGTAGTAGTAGTAGTAGTAGTAGTAGTAGTAGTAGTAGTAGTAGTAGTAGTAGTGGTGATGGTATTAGTAATGGTGGTAGTGGTGTTATTATTAATTTTGTTCGTACAGATACTACTGTCACTACTATTATGATTGATACCATCGTATATACAATTTCATTATTAGGGAATAAATGAAACAGCATTATGTTTGGTTTTCATTGTTTGTAATGACTTTATTGATACTGTTACTAGTAATATAACTAAAAGTGAACCACATTTCTCTTTTATTTTTAAAAATTATTTTATTATTATTATTATTATTATTATTATTATTATTATTATTATTATTATTATTATTATTATTATTATTATTATTATTATTATTATTATTATTATTATTATTGTTATGTAATTATTATTATTAGTTATTCATTATTAATATTATTATTATTATTATTATTATTATTATTATTATTACTGTTTTTATTGTTACTATTATTATTGGTGTTATTATTGATATTATTATTATTATTATTATTATTATTATTATTATTAATTATTATTATTATTATATTAATGTATTATTATTATTATATTATTATATTATTATATTATTGTATTATTATTATTATTATTGTGTTTAATTATTTTAAGCTCATCATCTATTAAGTGTATTTTCGGGTTTTCAAAAGAACACAATATTTGTGTTGCAGAGTTTAGTCAGACTTATTTCACATACCTAGGGAAATTAATTTTGGTATATAGATAATTGTTTAATGTATGGACAATTTTTAAAAATTTTTTTGACAATATAATAAAAAATTTTAGGTCATCTTGTTATTATAACTAATATTCGCTATTTTCTATGTTTTTGAATTAATTGTTTGAATTGCAATTGAATTGAAATTTATTATTTATTATTATTAATTATTATGTATAAATTATTAATTATTTTATTATTATTATTATTATACTTATTCATTATCTATTATTATTTATTATTTATTATTATTATTCTTCATTATTAAATAATAATAACATTGTTATTATTATTATTATTATTATTATTATTATTATTCATTAATTATATTATTATTATTATTATTACTATTATTATTATTATATTATATTATTATATTATTAATTATTACAATTATTAATTATTATTATTATTATGTAATTATTATTATTAATTAATTTTAATTATTATTTTATTATTATTATTAGTATATTATTATTATTATATTATTATTATTGTTATTTATTATTGATTATTTTAAAATTATTATCATTTATTATTATTATTAAAATAATAATAAATTATTATTATTATTATTAATTATTATTATTATTATTATTTATTATTATTATTATTTATTTTATTATTATTATTATTATTATCTATCATTATTATTATTATCTATTACCTGTTGCACTCATGTCATCAAGAATATTTTGATGGAATACTACAGAAACAAAAATGCATTTTTAACAGATTGAACGAAGAAACTCTGCTTACGCGTTGAAATTCAAAATCTGGCGTCTCGCCATAATCTTGCGGTGAAATAATTGAGCAAACCTGAACATCCTCTGGTGCTTAAACACACACACAGATACACACACACACAGATACTACACAGACCACAAGATAATATATATTATATTGTATTTATTATATTATTATATAGTATATTATATTATTTTTTTTATTTTTATATATATAATTATATATTTTATTGATATTAATTATATTATAATTAAATTTTATTTATTATTAATGTTATAGTATTATATATTCTAGTTGTAGGTTAGTGTAGGAAGTGTATTATATGATTGTATTTTTTATTATATAATTATATTTATGTTATATGTACTATTACCATACGGCTTCTTGTATTATTGTTATTTATTATATAATGCAGTGGTCGCGGGCTTTACCGGGATAGCACAGGTAGCCGGCTTCTCTAAAAAAAGTAAAACAACTAATGTAATGAAAATATATTCAACATTATTGATTTACTAATATTAAATAATGTTAAAATGTTATACAGAACGCTAATTTACATTTAAGATAATTTTATTCTCCTGCGAACATTAATAATTTGTCGTAAGGATCATCTGACTGAGGAAATTTTCGATTGTGTGGCCTCCAAGAAAGCATAATTATAATGCTTTCAAAACACTGGTTGTCATGGCAATGTAAAAGAAACCTTATTCTTATTTTTGTTTATTTTGAGATTTCTTTCCACAAAGCCTCCTTTCGAACACGTCATAAAATAACTCCCAAATTTTGAACAACTCTACTCATAAGTAGAGTTTCCCCTCTTTGCAATAATATATGAAACAAAATAAAGAAAACTATTTTTTTTAAAAAAAATTAAAAAAAAAAAACTTATTTATATATATATATTATATAGTTATATAATATATTATCTATATATATATAATATATTATATATATATATAATATATTATATATATATAGTATTATAATATATTATATATATATATATTTGATAATAAGTTTTTTTTACTCAATTTTTTTTAAAAAATAAAAAAAAAATTACAACACACATTTTTTTTTATATATATATTATATATATATATATATATATATATATATATATATATATATATTATATATATATAATATATATATATATATATATATATATATATATATATATATATATAGAGAGAGAGAGAGAGAGAGAGAGAGAGAGAGAGTGAGAATATTGAGTGAGCGAGAGAAGATAGAATGAGAGAGAGAGAGAGAGAGAGAGAGAGAGAGAGAGAGAGAGAGGAGACTAATATTTACTATCTTTTTACCGGACTGGCAAGGTGTAAGAAGCGAAGAAAAAAGTCCCAGATTGGGGACTCATGCGGGGGCAACGCTAAGTTCGAGCACGTAAAAAGTTTCTTAAGTGTTATGTAGAGGCTGTATTTGGATCACCCTGTCCATTTATCTCTAGTTTTAACTCTAAACTGAAAAGAGAATAGCCCAGTCCTCCCTCATGATAAAGTGTTGTCATAACATTAAGAATGCATGACGTGGTTTTGTGACTATGCTGAATATGAAATACTAACGATGAAAATAATAAACAGACGGAAATGAAAGGAAAAAATCCAAGAAGAGAAAAGAATCCCGTAACGAAACGGCAAGGAATAAATTAATAAATTATTGTTATTAATTATTATCAAATTTTAAAAGGAATTGTTATTGACAAGTATTTATTTTTAATAGGGATTGGGCCTATAGACTAGGCAACTTAAACAGTAATCTACTCAGGAGATAATTCCCAGGTTGGCTTACGAAAAAGATGATAATTAGTGCGTCGGATGATGAGTTCCAAACGGAATTGGAACAGCAGTTAATAATCAGTGGTTCTCTTGCTGCCCTAGAAACAGTTGGAATTAGGTTTAACCTCGCCTAAAGTTGGAATTATGAAGTATCACACTTATTCGGGATTTATAATGGTATTAAGTATGGCAATTTAGAAATGGTTAGTAAGTAATCCGTCCATCATTCTTAATTACAAGTTGTTCCGGTATTTACTCGATTTTGTCCTCAAATTTATGACTTCGTATATCGGAATTATTGAATATTTTACTTATCAGTCGTCCGAAGATTAAATCAGGTTATGTGCTTATATTTGTGATGTTTAATTTCACGTCCTCGTGCTAAATCTATTTTATCCTTAGTCTACACGAACATTACAGTGAATTTAAGTGGAAAGTGAGATTATCCAAGTTTAAGGATTGTGCATTTTATAAGGGAATAAAAAAGAAAATTTTAATTAATTGTAACACTTTTAATCTTATTAATAATTGTTAGGTTAAATTAGATTAGGGGGTACGCAATATTTAATATCGATATATTAGGTATAATTAAAAAAGGTTAAATATAAAAGTAGAAATGGTGTTTCGTTAAGAAAATAATCTGTTGTGAAATATTATATTACAGAAAAACTTTTGCCTTGTTTTTGCCTCGTTTTT
>JABUQX010014420.1:37500-39751 GCA_015478945.1 Trachelipus rathkii
TAATTATATATCTAGGATTATATATATAATTATATATATATATATGATATATATAATATAAGAATGGCGGTATCAGAAATTTTATCTGTCGGGGCGACAGAAAAATAGTATTTCTTGTATATTATATATATAAGTATATATATAAATTATAGGTACTAATATATATATATTATATATATATATATATTAACTATATATATATTATATAATTATATGTATTATATATATATATATATATTATATAATAATTAATATATATATATATATTATTTAATATAATCAAAATATATATACTGTATATATATATAAATATATATTATATTATATATATTATATATATAGTATATATTATATATATTATTATATAATAAATGTAGTAGACCAAATAGCTAAATAAAATTCTAAGAAAATGGGATTAAGTATATAATTTTCTGAAAATCTTTCCTAAATTTTTAACTTTATTCGCTCGGGCCAGAGAATGAGAAAACAGATGATAAGGAATTTAAACACTATTCAGTTTTTATTAATGTCATTATTGTCGATGTATGTAAAAGGAGAGCAGTTCAGGTAAGTCTTTCATCTCCGATGAGTATTTTCATGGCCTTCAGGAAAGGTCGTGATATTGAAGGTTAACCTCTTTCTACTGAAGCAGTAGATGCACTGATATACGAATAATTTGGAACTGTGAACTGCGGCGAACAAGGTCGACAAACTAGTCGTGTCTGTTTTGGACGATCTGTGCTGTGGATGCATTTTCAACTTCCATAAATCCATTTTAGTGCTTTACTTAAACTCAATTAGGGGCCTTTCGATGATCTTTCCTTGTAAAATTTTACACATTTCATCTTGTTATCTCTATGATGGTTATAATCACACCTGTTCGGTATGTAACCAAATTACATCAGCAAAAAATAATTTCTTTATTGATTTAAGAACCTCTCTCCTAATGCTGTGTTATATTTGAGAATAGTCATGCCAAAACGGCGATAAAAATCGGTATGTGCGATAGATAAGTTGTTGTCTGTGTGTCGAGTGTTTAAGGAGATGTTGGGTCTGTATGGTTTTAGATACTTGTTGTTAATTCTTGGTAATAAAGTTTGTTGCGAATTTTTCAATAGTTCCCACGCTCAGATATACCTTACACACATTCTTCTACAAAAGATCTTCTGCTTAAATTCTGCTGTGCTTTTCTTCTGATGGCTGTTCACAGTTAGTTTAAGTTTAACTAAGGACGTACAAGATTTGTTCTAGACAGCAAGAATATATAAAATTAATTAAACCTCTGCACTTTATATTAATTAACAGATATGATACTTAAATTTTTTTAGTGTCACGAAAATTTCGGTAGCTGAGCAGTGGCCCCTGGCCCCCCTGGATTACCACTGTATAATATAGTATACTAATTATATATATATATAATTATATATATATAATATTATATTATTATAATTTATATATATATATATATTATTATAATATATTAATAATATATATATATATACTATATATATATATATAATGATAATATATTATTATATTATATATATATATATATAAATTAATAATAAATATAATATATATAAAATTATAATTATATACTATTATATATATATATATTATATTATATATATATAATATATATATATAATATATAGTAATATATATATATATACTATATATATATATATATTAAGTATTAGTAATTATATATATAACAAGCGTATATATATATAGTTGACAATAAGAAAGTGTTGTACAATATCTAGAAAAGAAGGTGAAAAAAAAGATTTAAAATCGGTAACAGAGAATAATAAACTTCTCCTCCTCTCCTCCTCGATCGTAGTTCTCGCTGTTGGGTCTGCTCTCTCTCTGTTCCTTCTCCTCTCTCTCTCCTTCCTCTCTCTCTCCTCTCTGTCAATTCGTCTCTTTCGTCTCTCTCTCTCTCTCTCTGTCTGGTCTGTCTCTCTCCTCCTCTCCCTCTCTCTCTCTCCTCTCTCTCGAACTATCTCTCCGCTCCTCTTTCTCTCTCTCTCTCTCTCTCTCTCCTCTCTCTTCTCTCTTCTCTCTCTTCTCTCTCTCTCTCTTTCTCTCTCTCTCCTCTCATCTTCCTTCTCTCGTTACGAATTTGTATGGAGAGAAAGATCCACATTTACACAACAAAATGTCGGAAATAGATAATAAAGATTAATGATTATTTAGATTTTGAGATATTTATTTTACATATTTTATCCTCTGTAATAAATTTTTAATG
>JABUQX010014421.1:5000-12500 GCA_015478945.1 Trachelipus rathkii
CCCTACCTCCCATCTATTGATCTATTGATTCAAGTCACATTTCCGAGTAAAATTTTGGATAAAACATAACTAAAATCAAAGTTCTTTTACCAAAGATCAAACAAATATAATGCTGACGTAACAAAGTTTTCACATTAATAAAGCCTACTTAGCATCATCTGAACTAAGAAAATAATGTACAACGACAAACTTAACACATCTTAAACAGGAATAAACGGTCAACATTAACAAAGTTTCACACCTAACAGCAGTAAAGTAACTAACATAGCAACCAAAAAACGTAACTTATTCACACCTTGGTCAAGCATATCTCTAACATAAAATGTTAATTTACACTAACATGGTAATATTTAACTAAATTTACTATAACCTTGTGTAATTATCATATAGACTGGCGAAAGTATGCTAACGTAACAAAGTTTTCCTATTAATAAAGCTAACATGATGTAACATGAACTAAGAATATAATATACAACGACAAACTGAACACATCTATACCGATAAACTGCTAACATTAACAAAGTGCCACACTTAACACCAGTAAATAACTAACATAAACTCACAAAAACATATTCCATTCATACTTTATCAACCATATCTCCCATGACAATGTTAAATTTTACATTAAAATAGTAATATTTAACAAAAAAATTTAGCATAATAAACCTTTACTTAACCAATTATAATACCTAACGATAAAGAACAAACAAAAGTCAAGTTTTTTAACCTTCTGTAAAGCTAAAACTAGAACAGAACAGACTTAAAACACACCACACCAGACGATAAATCCGGCCATCATCATCAAAATGTAGTCAATAAATCGAAACATACGAGGAAGTAAAACAAGTTTTCATATTTTAAAACATATAATTTTTCATTGAAAAGAGCGTTATATAAATACAAAAAAACACTTATAAATACATAAAAATATAAGTTTATTTTAAATATATTATTCATCTGATCAGCGAACATAGGATTCAAGTTGGGTAACGTTCTATATATCTCTCTAAAGATTCAACATCCTTTGAAAAAGGATGTAAGTATAAATGCTTTCCAGCAACACTAAACCATTTTTTCCGTATATTTTGATTCCAAGCAGACTCATTCCTCGTTCTCTCATACAAGAGAGAAGTAAACTTTTCCAAACTGATAGTTATTAACAGCACTCGCTGTATACTGGTTATTATAACGGGAAAACCATATGTTTTCGGTGTACAATGTCATAGATTACATCATGTGCTATATGTATTAAGTCCTCAAGTATGTCAACATCGTTAAGATGTGATGTTAATTCGTTTTTTATTTTTAAAGGGCCAATGCTGTAATTATTTTCCGAATGTGCGACTGTGGAAAAACTATACCACGTACGCATGAACGCACACAATCGATGGGTTTCCAATAGTTGCGTACATCAAGGGTTTTAATATTGTCATACGACGAGAGCACAACGTCTATTCTATTATGACCTCTCACACTGTCACCTCTGATAGATATTTCACTACTCGTCGAACCATTGGATAACATACCCTTATCCTCTAGCCATGCAGCAGCGATGTCGATAATCTTGATGAATCCATCAGCACAAACGAATAAAGGTCTATTATTTGATCCTTTGGCAGGAATACAAGCAACGTAACGACTGCCATTTGGTTTACGATTAAATATAAATGACACATCTGGGAATAACGAAGCTCCTTGTGAAGATATCAACAACAGGTGTAGAGATGTGGGGAGATGACATCGTACCAGTACAGCGAAAAAATGTCCTACTGAAGGAAATCGTATGCGTAAACAACCCTTATAGGTAATGAAATTCTTTCTATCAGAAGAAAGAGAAAGTAAACAAGAATACACACGCACGAACAAACCATATCAGTTCAAAAGGGTAAATATTCAACAACAGACACAACAACAACAACAACAACAACAACAACAAACAACAACAACAACAACAACAACACCAACAAACAACAACAACAACAATAAACATGTTTACTAAAATAAGTTCTTTATATACCAACCAACGAATATATGCTAGTAACATTGTTTTCCAAAACATTATAAAGCTAAAACATAGCATTACCCAGAACTAAGAAAATATAAGACACATAACAAAACTTAACACCTTGCGCTAGAATAAACAACTAACATTAACAAAATTCCATACTTAACAACGGTAAAGTACATAGCACAGCATACAAAAACGTAACCCATTCACTCTTTTTCAAACATATCTCTAACATATCAAATGTTAATTTTACATTAACAAGGTGATATTACGTAGCATTTAGACTATCATTTCGGAATAAACATAGCCAAAAGTGGTTCTTTTAATAATAGCTAACATGAAATATATTGGTACATACAAGGTTTTCAATATTAATAAAGCTAACATAGCATCAATTTGAAACTAAGAAAATAATGTACAACGAAAAAGCTAACACCTTAAGCATGAATAAAGGGTTAACATTAACAAAGTTCCCACTTAACACCTGTAAAAGTAACTAACATTGCATACAAAACGTAACCTATTCATACTTTTTCCAAGCATACCTCTAACATATTAACGTTAATTTTACATTGACGCTGTAATATTTAACAAGGATTTATCATAATCTTGTCCAATTATCATACAGACCAACGAAAAACTGTAAACATAACAAAGTTTTATCCAAACATAACACAAAAATAAGTTCTTTATATACTAACCATCGAAATATTTTGCTGACGTACAAACGGTTTTTTTACATTAATAAAGCTAACATAACATAACCTGAACTAAGAATATAATGTACAACGACAAACCTAACACACCATACGTACGAATAAACTACTAACATTAACAAACTTCCGCGCTTAACAACAGTAAAGTACCTAACACTTCGTACAAAACGTAACCTATTCACACTTTTTCAAGCATATCTCTAACATATCAATGTTAATTTCTCACAATTTAATATTTTAACAAAAGTTTAGCATAAACCTGTCTAATCATCATACTGACAAAGAATATAATGCTGACGTAACAAATGTTTTACATCAACTTCGTAACATTTAAAAAAAAAAATTCATCATAACCTCGTCTAAATATCATAATCCCCATCGAATAATTGCAAACATAACAAAGTTTAATCGCAAACATAACAAAAAATAACAAAAAATTTTCCTGACACATAACATAAAAATAATTCTTTGAATAAAATCACAGTAAAAAGCGTAATAGTTTTAACTGATATTAAAAGCCCAGTAAATTCAGTAAATCAGTAAAAATCAAACCACCCTTCCCTGCAGTCCCCTACCCAATCGCCGCCAGGCTGTGAATCCTATTGAAGCTATTGATTCACGTCATATTTCGAGTATCATTTTGGAATAAACATAACATAAAATAAGTTCTTATATACTGACGCTACGAAAATATATGAATTAACCACAAAGTGTTTTAGATCAAATAAAGGCAACATTCATAACCGCAACTAGGAAATATAATGTACAAATGCAGACCTAACATACCTCGCGTATGAATAATCAGCTAAGATCCTGAAAATTCCCTACTTTTCAAAGGTAAAGTGGTTAACAGGTCATACAATACTCGATATGTCCGCACTTTTGCGCTCATATCGCACAGGTAAAAGCCATATTATCTAACAAAAAATCCCTTAACAAAGTGACCAATCTATCAAAGATACACCAATTCTTGACTATGAATTGGACATCTACCTTCATCAAAGTGGTCAGCGCGTTTTCGTATAACAATCAATTTGACCTAATGAATAAACGTAGACATTAGCTAAAATTTCTAGGGCAAACCTAACATTACTAACAAAAACTTAACCTAAGCTCACGTTTCTAACACAACACATCATCGTCAGTTAACACAGTAATATCTTACAAAAACTCATCATTTCTCTAACAAATCAGTGTTATTTCCACATTGTCATAGTAATATTTAACATAACGTACCTAACTTACGAATAAACAGTTTTCATCAACCAAGAGTATCTAAAGCAACACATTACCTTCCGAGAGAAAACTCAGGGGGGATGCGCCCCATGAAAGGGTGTGAGTCCTGCGAGGGAGATCACCCCGAAGGGGTGAAAGGCCTCAGCCCTTCGGGCTGAGGCCCAAAGCCCGCTTAATGTTGACCGTTTATTCCTGTTTAAGATGTGTTAAGTTTGTCTTTGTACATTATTTTCTTAGTTCAGATGATGCTAAGTAAGCTTTAATTAAATGTGAAAACTTTGTTACGGTCAGCATATATTGTTTGATCTTTGTATAAAGAACTTGATTTTATGTTATGTTTATCCAAAATACTACTCGAAATGTGACTTGAATCAATAGATCAATAGATGGGAGGTAGGGAGGATGGGGGAGGGGGAGTGGGGATGGTTGTTTGATTTAGTGATTTATTGATTTAGGGTATGTAAAAACGTAAATTTGTAAGTTATAAACATAAAAAGAATAAGAAATTTTATTATTTATTTTTTTATTTTTTTTTTCCTGATGGTTCTGAAACCTTTATTTTCGAAATCTACAGATCCAATAACATATATAAAGACACCAATATTGTATCATTAGCACCAAATATTTAATAATCGGCAACCGCAGCAACTCCAGCACCGGTGTCTGTGCCAACTCCTCAGACTCCTCCTTCTTCTTCTTCCTTCCTGATTCCTCCTTCTTCCTTTCTTCTTCTTCTTCCTCCTTCCTCTGTTTTGCATTCCATGCATTTCTTCTTTTTTTCAAAGGGGGACCCCCCTCCGGTGGGGTCCCTGGACACCGAAGCCGAATCCATCTCCAACTCCGTCTCCGACTCCGACTCAGACTCCTCCAGCCTTTCTGTGAGTTTCAAGCTTCTAAGATTATTTTAATTTTTAGAGGGGGGCAGCGTCCCCCCTTACGGGGGGACGCAGAGGGACGTAATCTCGTCTCCGACGAGATTACGTCATCATATAACTCACATTCAAATTTCACTCCGATACGTTAAGCCTAACAGGGTTTTCAGGACAAATTTGACCTTGGAGCTAAGGGGGGCAACACCCCCTTAGGGGTGACCTACGGGCACTCAAAACTCGCCAGGGATCAGATTATCACACACAATAATCATATACCAAGTTTGATAGCGATAGCTCTATTCCTTCATATCAGAGGCGGAGCTGTGCAGTACAGTGCGGTGCGGTGCGGACCGGTGCAGTGCAGTGCAGTGCAGTGCGGACTCGGAGTCGATGAAGCAAGCGCAGAAGGGATTAAAAAACAACTCAGAAGTGTTTCCTCCGGAAACACTTCTTCGACGTGATAATAATAATAATAATGTGTTTGTGTATGTGTATGTGCGCGCGCGCTCTCGAGCCTAATTCTCGTTAGGCCTAAACTCACCCGCTCAGAAGCTGCCACAAGGGCGTAAGCGCAATATCGGCGTCCACCCTCGGGGTGACTCCCGCTCTATATACATCTAACAGACTTGAAATTTTACACGGATTCATGGCTTATCCATACATCATTATATTCCAAGTTTCAAGAACCGATAGCTCTATTCCTTCAAATCGAAAAGGGTGGCACCGGTCAAACTGGCCCGCAACTACTCCTACCATATTAGAGATCGAAAGGTAAACCTAAGAAACATCTTTCTCAAAACAAAAATAGACGATCTTTTAAAAACAAATCGAACTATAATTTATACTCCACCTAAAAATCCTTACTAGGCTTTGGCCTAAAAGGTTTTGCCTTACCCAACGATGATCCCTGGATACAATTTATAAAAAATTTCAACAACTGGAAGAATCACAATAAAAACCCAGAAATAAATAGTGATATTCTCTTCGGCATTTTACTACAATTACAAAAAGAGTTCCTGAAAAACACAGGTTTCCCGAGAAGATTTTTAAATGCACTGACTAACTTAAAAAAGAACAAGGATATAATTATTAGTCGTTCTGACAAAGGTAATAACATAGTTATTTTAAACACTATTGATTATCTAAACAAATCACTAGATCTCCTTAAAGACGAAAATACATATACCTCCATAAATAAAAACCCTCTAAAATACTCCCAACAACTTTTCAATAAATCTTTATCAAAAATCTTACCTATTCAGATAATCTTAACTCAAAAATTCAAAGCATACCTTCCAACACTCTCTAGATTTTATACAATTCCAAAAACACACAAAGAAAACATGCCAGTACGTCCAATAGTTTCAAACATAAATTGCATTACACAAAATCTATCAAAATGGCTAGCTTCCCAACTACAACCTTTAATAGGTAACATATCATCCTCGCATTTAAAAAATTCGGAACATTTCATACAACTTGTACACAATAAAAAATTCTCAGAATTTAACATAGTAAGCTTTGATGTTGTATCATTATTCACAAAGGTACCGGTAACTTTCACTCTGGATTTACTAGAAAACCCTTCTTTCCAAAATAAGTCTACAACCC
This sequence comes from Trachelipus rathkii, assembly GCA_015478945.1. Lineage (NCBI taxonomy): Eukaryota > Metazoa > Arthropoda > Malacostraca > Isopoda > Trachelipodidae > Trachelipus > Trachelipus rathkii. The sequence continues at coordinate 11,444 of JABUQX010014421.1, forward strand.
TCTTTCAATACGGTAAAGCAATTAATTAATCTCACATTGGATCATTCATATTTCAATTTTCAAGGATGTTATTACAAACAAATTAATCTGGTTTATGCATGGGAATCATCTCTTCACCTGTATTTAGCAATATTTTTATGGAACTAATAGAAACTTATCATATCTTCCCAAAATTTCCATCCATAATCTGGTACCGCTATGTCGATGATGTTTTTGCTTTAATACCTCAGGATATAGATACAAACACAATATTAAACTTTATTAACAATATTCACAATGATATAAAATTCACATTAGAAAAGGCAACAAATAACAAAATAAATTTTCTTGATTTGCAAATAACTTGGTCCATGGATCAATTTCAAACATTCAGCATCTTCCGTAAACCCTCTTCAAATCCTTCATATATTCACTGGTTCTCCGCTCACGATTTTTCCACAAAAATAGCTGTCATGAGTAACCTATTCCTTCGTGCTTTTAAATTATGCAGCCCACAACTCTTACATACTGAAATAAACTTTCTCCAAAACATTTTTCTTAAATTAAAATATCCCCATAACCATATAAATAAATCAATACGTAAAGCAAAACAAAAATATTTAAAAATTTTCAATAACAATAGTTCGTATTCCAACATATTACCTATCCCCAATATACCGAAAAACATCCTTCGTAACTACATTCCAAATTCTATTCACACAGTTAAATCAAATAACATATAACTTTAAAACACAGCTTAAAACCTACAAACAATAACCCAAAAACAGTAGCAGGCATCTACACAATCAAATGTGAAAAAATTGCCACACTAAACATACATAGGTTGAAACTAATAATTTAATATCCGTCTCTATGCAAAACACAAAAACGATCTCAAAAATGACAAACAAATCAATCTCAACTCGTAAAACCAACCGTCACTAATAAACTCATAAAAATAACACGAACACCCTCTTTATCATAAAAACGATACAAAACACTGAAAACAGAAAACTGATTGAATCCTTCATCATTAAAAACACAAACAACTTCAATCTACAGAAAGGAGAAATTCCAA
>JABUQX010014421.1:22500-25000 GCA_015478945.1 Trachelipus rathkii
AATTAGTGATTACCTGCAGGTAATTTACCTGTAGACATTTGTGTCGTTCGGCGAGTTCGGCATTTCACTGAAGCAAAGTTTAGGCCTCGTGAATTGCAAATAAATTAAGTTTGTTGCATAACCTGGATCTACCTACTGTGTGTGTATGCAAGCATATCAATTGTAACTATTCTTAGTTACTAATCACCAGTGAAAAATCAATATATAAAGCGTGCTATTGGCATAAATTATACTATTACTCAGGAAAACCACAAAAATTCAGGAAAATTATTGAAGCCGGAACAATTGTTAATTGTTAATTGATAGGACACAACTACTAACATGGATAATTTTACTAAAAATGCCTACCACTTACCTAATGCAGCGTAACTTATAGTACTATATAAATCATTTTGGAAGGACATTGTATATATATATATAAGGGTTTTGGGTATTACTGGAAGACTGATGAAAGCGCACAATTTACCAGCTTTAAGAGGAAGAACATAGATTTTAATGATTTTCTTTTAGAATACTTTTAATAAATAGATGTATATAAGAATACTTTCTTGAAAACTTTTGGAGTGTTAAGTTTGTGATAACAAAGTGACTCGATTTGTCAAGCTGTATTTTTTGGAACGATAAATTTTATAATAATTGTTTGCCATAAATTTGTATATATTTTAACGTAGGAATAAACGTAGTAATGTGTATGGAATGTTTTATAAATTTTAATACGTGAATTTTTATACCATATTTTATAAGTATTACTAGAAGACTGATGAAAGCGCACAATTTACTAGTTTTAAGAGGAAAAACATAGATTTTAATGATTTTCTTTTAGAATACTTTTAATAGATAGATGTATATAAGAATACTTTCTGAAAAATTTTTATAGTGTTAAGTTTGTGATAATAAAGTGACTTGATTTGTCAAGCTGTATTTTTAGAACGATAAATTTTATAATAATTGTTTGTCATAAATTTTTATCTATTTTAACGTAGGAATAAATAAATATTGCTGGAGTGTGGGTTGACCTTTATATTTTTTATATTTTTGTATTTTGGTATTTTTGTTGGCGTTGTCGTGGGGAGAGGGAGGAGGGGGAGGTGTGGGAGTGGATTTAAATTGATAGTTGTTTTTATTTTTTTTTTTTTGTATATTATTTTAACGTATTTTGGTGTTGTTGGTGTGGGTTGGTGAGCGGGGTGGTAGCCCTAGGTTGTGGGAAGCACCTAAGGTGGGGGGTCCCGTAAAGCGTACAGCCTGATTGATTGACTTATATATAGAAGTAGAGAGAGATGGGGAGGAGAGTGGTAATTAGGGTGGGGTGTATGAATGTGAGGGGGGTAAACGAGGATTTGAAGAGGGAGGAAGTGGGACTGATGTTTGAGGAAAAAAGGATAGATGTGTTAGGAATAACAGAAACTAAGTTGAAAGGAAAGAGGGAGTTGGATTTCGGCAAATACAAGGGTATGGTATCGGGGGTGAGCGAGAGAGTGAGGGCGAGGGAAGGGGTGGGAATAGTTATGAGGAAAGAGATGTGGGACAAGGTGAGGGTGTGTAAACAGGTGAGTTCTAGGTTAATGTGGGTAAAAGTGAAATTCGGAGGGGAAATGTGGGTGTTTATTTGTGCATACGCACCAGTGAATGGAGCGAGAGAGGAGGAGAGAGAAAGATTTTGGGGAGAATTGAATGAGTGTTGGGAGAGTTTTGGGGTAAATGAAAAAATTTGTCTATTGGGAGATTTGAATGCTGGAGTGGGAAGGGAGGAGGTAGGAAGAATAATTGGACCTTTTGGGGTAGGAGAGAGGAATGTGAATGGAGAAAGTCTGATAGAGTTGTGTGTTGAAAGAAGAATGATAGTGGGGAATACGTGGTTTAAAAAAAATGATAATCATAAGTATACATGGAAGAGTGAGATAACGGGGGGGAAGGCGATTCTAGATTATGTGTGTGTAAATGGGAAAGATAGAGGTAGATTATTAGATGTAAATGTGTTTAGAGGGGCAGGGAGGGGGATATCGGATCACTATTTGGTGATTGCTAGGATAAGGGTGGGGGGAGAGGAGATGGTGAGGGAAAGAGGAGAAAAGAGGAGAGTGGAAGTGATAAAGGTGGAAAAATTGGAGGAGATAGCATGTAAGAGGGAGTTTAGGAGAGGTATGGAGGACAAGTGGAGAAACGTGAGAGGGACGGGAATTGGGGAGGTGGAGGGGGAGTGGAAGAGATTTAGAGAGGCAGTATGTGAAGAGGCTAGAAGGGTATGTGGAGTAAAAAGGGTGGGTGCAAGCAGAAGGAAAGGGAGTGAGTGGTGGAGTGAGGAGGTGAAGGAGGTGGTGAAAAGGAAAAAGGAGGCTTATGTGAAATGGTTGGGAGGTAGGGGAGAAGATAGTTGGGAGGAATATAGAAGGGTTAGAGTGGAAGCAAAGAGGGCGGTGGAGAGGGCGAAGAGAAGAGCAAAAGAGGAATGGTGTAGAAAAGTGACGGAAAATTTTGAATCGGGGAATAAGATGTTCTG
>JABUQX010014421.1:30000-43185 GCA_015478945.1 Trachelipus rathkii
TCTTTCTGGCCTCTTGCCAAAAACATCTCTAACAACTTCTGTAAATCTGTCTCCTCCTCTTATTCGCTCTGATGGTTCTGTTGCTAATTCTCCAACTGAAAAGGCCAATCTCTTCGGCCTCCTATTTTCCTCTAACTCAACCCTGGACGATTCTGGCATTCCTCCTCCTCCCCTCCTTCTCCTCTCAGGTGTCCTATGCCTTTGCCTGTGATTACATTCGATCGGGTGCATGGGCTCAAAATCTACGAACGTTAGGAAGGCGGGTGGACCGGGCATTCCTCCGAGTTTTGAGGGGTGTGTCCGTGCTATCCCGCCCCTCGTTCAACTATATTCTCCATGTTTCATACTAGCACTTTCCCTCAGTGTTGGAAGCACGCACATGTCCAACCTATTCCGAAAAAAGGAAGCCGCTCTGATCCTTCTAACTATCGCCTATAGCTCTCACTTGTATTCTGTCTAACTTCTTTAAAATAATTCTCAACTCATTTCTTAGATCATCTGGAATCTCATTCACTTCTTTCCGATCGCCAGTACGGCTTTCGGCGCTCGAGGTCTACTGGCGATATACTTTCCTATCTTACTGATTTATGGTTTTCCGCCCCTTAGGAACTACGGGGAGACTTGCGTGGTGGCGCTTGACATATCCAAAGCATTTGACCGGGTATGGCACGCGTCACTGCTCTCCAAACTCCCCTCCTTTGGGTTTCCTCCTTCTCTTTGCTTACTTATGTCTAGTTTTCTTTCAAATCGCTCAATATCGGCTGTTGATGGGGCGACTTCTTCTTCCTTTCTGTCAATAGTGGTGTTCCTCAGGGTTCTGTCTTATCTCCTACTTTATTCCTACTTTTCATTAATGATCTTCTCACCTGTACATCTAACTCTATTCACTCATATGCCGATGACTCGACCCTTCATTCTTCAACTCATTTCAATTCTGCTCCTTCTTTTACTTCTAGAATTGCCTCTCGTCTTAATCTTTCCGATTCTATTCTCGCTGATCTGGATGGAATTTCCGGGTGGTAGGGTCGTCTCAACCTTGTGAAATTTAATTCTTTAAAAACTCAACTTCTACAAATCTCCCTCTCTAAAGCACCTTCCAACTTTCCTATCTCTTTCGACGGTTCTCTCGTCTCTCCTGTTGACAATATAAACATCCTTGACCTTAACATAAACAAAAAATGTCTTGGAAACCTCACATCACAACGGTTGCTAGGGCGGCCTCAAAGAAACTGGGAGTTCTGTTTAGACTGCGAGACTTTTTTTCCTCTTCTCAGTTGCTCCAGCTATACAAGGGCCTCATCCGCCCTTGTATGGAGTACTGCTCTCATATCTGGGGGGGCTCTGGTTTCACCCGGCTTTTTGAATAGGGTCGAGTCAAAAGGCTTATAAATTCTGCACTTTCCAGTTCACTTGACCTCTATCTTTGCGGCGCGATAATGGTGCTATCTCTTTTCTACCTGGTACCGTGGTGGCAGGTGCTCAGGGAACCTATCACCCGCATTACCACAACCTTTACGACGCCCTCGTAGTACAAGGGGTGCTGTATCTGCACATGAGTTTTGTGTTGATATTAGTAACTCCAGACTAGTTCGCTGCAGTGCTTCCTTCTTTCCTGCCACCTCTGTTCTGTGGAATTCTCTTCCATCTTCTGTGTTTCCTGCTGAATTTAATCTCCCCCACTTCAAGGCCTGCGTCTGCGCTCATCTGCGCAATTTGCGTTAGTTGTTCGATTCTGAGGCGTGTAACACCCCCTCCTTGAATAGGGCTCTGCCCGTGAGTGGTGGTGACAACTGTATAAAATATATATATATATATATATATATATATATATATATATATATATATAAATATAAATTACAAAACTACTATATATTTATATATATATATATATATATATATGTATTTATATATATATATATATATATATATATATATATATATATATATATATATATATATATATATATATATATATATATATATATATCTACTTATATATATCTATATATTTATTTATTTTTATATATATATATATATATATATATATATATATATATATATATACATATATATATATATATATATATATATATATATATATATATATATATATATATATATATATATATATATATATATATATATATATATATATTTATACTATCTATATATATATATATATTTATATATATATATATATATATATATATATATATATATATATATATATATATATATATATATATATATATATATATATATATATATATATATATATATATATATATATAAAAAACGAGTGTGTTTGGCCCCTAGATATATATATATATATATACTATATATATATATATATATATATATATATATATATATATATATATATATATATATATATATATATATATATATATATAAAATATATATATATATACTCTGCTATATATATATATATATATAAAAGGTTATTTATATATATATATATATATATTGTTCTTGTTTACTCCTCTCCCTTATTATTATTATTATTATTATTTTTTTTTTTATTATTATTGTGTGTGTGTGTGTGTGTGTGTGTGTGTGTATTATTATTATTTTTATGATTATTGTGTGTGTGTGTGTATGTGTTATTATTATTATTATTATTATTTTTATTGTGTGTGTGTATTATTATTATATTATTATTATTATTATTATTATTATTATTATTATTATTATTATTATTATTATTATTATTATTATTATTATTATTATTATTATTATTATTATTATTATATTATTATTATTATTATTATTATTATTATTATTACTACTTTTAATATCTTATTTTTGTTTTTATTATTATTGTTGCTATTCCTGTTGTTTTTAGTTATTTTTATTATTGTTTTTATTCTTCTTAGTCTTATTATTATTATTTTTATTCTCTTCTTTATATTGTACTTGTGGTATACCGTTCATTTTCCCGTTCCTTCCCCAGTTTGCTTCCCTTTTTCTCTTTTTTGTACCTGCTTCCCTACGTATTCGTGCTCTCCTATGGTAGTCGCCCCTGCTTCCCCCTTGTTCCTGGTAGCTATCGGGCTGCTGTCTCTGTGCATATCTTGTGCCCATCTCTCCCTCCTCCTCCTGTGGGTGAGGGTACAGGTCAAAAATTGGTTGTTCTCGCTTTTCTCCGTGAAACCTATAGTGATGGACCTGAACCTTGGTTAACGACTGAGGAGGCTCTCCCGCACTTGAGTGTATATAATCTTGGGCTTCGGGTCCTTTCCGTGTGGTGCGCGGCTACTATTTTGCCACCTTAGGGACTGAATGAGGAGTTCCAGGGGGGAGCTTTTCCGAGGCCACGCCTTCAGCCTACCCCATGAGGTGGGGGTCTCGGGGGAGGAGGTATATAGCTTTGAGAGTATGATGGGCGCAGTTTCCACGGTCACGCTCTCAGGACATTTATTGTCTATATTCATCATTGGTTTTATTGGTTTTGTGCCTTTCTATTGAGGTGTAGCAGTTCCGGGAGTATTTACTTTTATGAAATTGAAAGAGAAAAATATGGTTCTAAAGAAAGACTAACTTCACCATCTGTCGGGCTCCCATCCCCCGACCTCTCCCTGACCATCTCTGGACTCACGATCAACAAGGACATTGACCTCAATGTCAATAAGTTGGTTAGTTCTTTTGTTACCTAGCCCCATAGTTCAACACAGCGATTCGACCGCTGCGGCTCCCCTTTCTCGACCGGAAAGGCTGTAACGGAGTCTACTTATTCACATTCAGTTCAAATTACACTAGGCATCCCAGGAGTCCTCGCGCCAGAGAGGTCCTCCTCATGGACGACATCAATATAACACGCAATCTACTCCGAGGGTTCCGAGTTTTGCGAATTATATTCTCTATTTTTTTAAATTCCTCTCTTTCCCAACCACTGACGACTAGCAGTCCCCTTGTTCTCAGAGACGCTTTGAAGGCAGCTCTCCATACTCTTGAGGTTCAGGCGACACCAATGAGGAATGGTTCCCTTCTGGTACGTGCCATCTCCAGGACGCAAAACCAATTACTGGGTTCTCTCTCCCGTTTGGCGGATATCTCTATCATCTCGAAACCTAACGACAACGGTAATACGTCAAAAGGTACCATATAACATCCGGAATTCCGTTCGGATAAAGTGGGCGACATCCTTGATAATCTCCAACGTCGCAATATGCCGATCACAAATATCCATCGGTTCCCCCTCACAGGGAGAATCCATCATTACCAAATCCTCGCCTCCTACTTACCTTTAGTGAGCCATTCCCTTCAACCAAAGTTAAACAAGGCTTTACTATGCACATGGTCCGGACTTACATCCCATTCCCGAGGAGGTGTTTCAAGTGTCATAAATTTGGTCATCCCAAAGAATACTGCAGATACCCACAAACCATATGTTCACAATATGTGAGCTCTCTCAACATCACTTGTAATAACCCTCTTTTTATTCCCAACTGCATGTGTTCACATTCCGCCTCGTCTGTCCACTGTCCCTTCTTTACTTTGGAGAAAGAAATCTTGGAAAAGTGTGCTCTTCACAAATTGAATCGTCGAGAGGTGACGCGCCTAGCAAAAGAGAAATTGTCTCATCTTCCCATTTCTTTTGCTCAGGTGGCTGCGCGTTCTCTTAGCAATACGCCTCACTCACGTGTCGCACGTTTGAATGGTCCTCCAGGCTTGAATTCACACATTCTTCCTACCGACAGAATTTTGACTCACCTGTGTTGGAGGTTCCTGTTTTTCAGCACGACTGTCCTTCACCGTCCTCTATATTAATAAAGTGTCCCCTGTATCACCCTCCATTCTAGACGCAGGTCCCTTGAATAGACGTTTTTGACCCGTGGAGAATGTCTCGCTGATATCCACGCAAATCCTGCTGCCACATATTCCCTGCCTCCCTTACAATCTTCACTGGAATTGCTCTCCTCCACTTCTACCACGCAGAATATTCTTCTTGTCCTAATGGGTAACGTATTTCCCGTAAGAGATCGATACCAGTCTCCTCCGGGCAATTTTCGGATCCCTCCTCTCATGATGATAGATCTTCTCTCAACGGCGAACCTATTCCCTTCAACATGAGGCTTCCGACTTTTTGAAGTTTACTTCCACGCTATCTGAGGCTCCCAGGGATCTATGGGACAGGCCCATCGTTCTACGCGTGTTCGGGACTTGTGCACCGCCAATGTTCCGCCTCAGCCTTCTCATGATTCTTTAACGGACATTACCGTGGCTAACTACACCGTTCCCACGTATTCTAGTGATTCTAAATCTTGTCCAGATTCCTCTATGAATATTAAATCGATTCATATTTTTACTACCCTTTTGACCACTGTAAGGGAACGGGAGACCCCGTGGGAGGAAGCCCGGTTAATATGAGCTGCCCCGTATTGCTCCCAATCCGACATTTATATATATATCTTATAACAAGGCAGACAAATGTCCCTCAAGATGTTAGTTTTTCACTATCCGGATTTTGCTCTCTTTGCGTCCGATCATCCAGAGAGGGGGCAAAAGCTGATAGTGGGATTATGCAACGGCTCTCTTGAGCTCGCCCCGTCTCTCCTTCTCTACTGGACAAAATCCTCCAACCGCGCTGTCCGGACTCTGAATCATGTTGTCGTGAGGTGGCTCCGCACTCTTACCCAATTGAGGGCACGGTGGATACCCTTGGTATCCCAAACACGGTGGCACGATCCTGGTACCTTTTCTGTGACCTCTGTTCCCTAGATTTGCATGGAAGTTCTGGATCAGGTGGAGGACTGATTGAGTCCTCTCATGATAATTAAGTGATTGAATTTTGGAGAACGAATCAGTTCGTGGACTGCTAGGACAGCATCTAGTATGGGCCACCGCCGATCTGTCCCCATAATCCCTTCGCAGTGTCCTCTTCCACCTGGGTTTGAGACGCCTCCAGGTGGGGAACGGTGGATTCCTCGCCCCCGCCGAGGTAAAGATGTGCAAACCCCTGATCTGATGATACTCAACCTATCACCATCAGAGTTGCTGACAAATCTGTTGAATAGTTATCGCATTTCCCACCATGGCTAAATTCTTGCAATGGAATTGCCATAGTTACTATTCTAACTTCGAAGATTTTTAGCCCGACTTGTTGGATTTCACCATCCAAAGGCTATCTGCCTTCAGGTGGTTCAGCTTTGTGGCCATCATTTTCTGCAACCTTCAGGATACAGGGATCCTCTTGTGTCTGCCCGTCTTGGCCCTAATGAGAGAGGGGGAGCGGCGATTATTTTCCATGAGTCGGTCTCTTTCCACCAAGTTTTAAGTTTCTGATGGAATTTATATAAAGGTTTACAGAATATGCTCCGTCTGTTCAAACTCTATCTTGTTCCAATGCAGATTGAAATTTTTTCTGGTAGGCTTAGTTTGTTTATGCAACTCACACAACCTCTCCTCATTTTGGGAGATTTTAATATACTTTATGCGCTGTGGGGAGACCTTCTTACATCTCCGAACGCTGAGTTGCTGCTTGAATGTCTGCAATTTTTTTCTTTGGGATGTTTGAACACTGGCCTACCAACTCATAAACGCTTTGATACTAGTTCTTCTACTTGGGTTGATATCTCCTTCGGCTCCATTTCCATCATAGACACCTATCTATCAGAGATGTCATCTTTGCTCTGTGGGAATGACCATTATTCAATTTTTGTTATATCTCTCAGTCGCACCCCTTCGCAGCCCTCCTACCCGACATGAAGATATGACCGCGCAGACTGGACTTTGTACTGGCTGGCTATGGAAATGCCTTTCCTCCCCGCGCTTGACACCTTCCTGACGCCTTTCCAGTTTTTCCGGACTACTATTCTTGGAGCTGCTGAGACAAGTATTCCTCGCTCACAGAAGTGCCATTGTTCTGCTACGCCGTAGTGGTCTTAGATGAGTGCACATGCCACTTGAGAAAAACGAAACCTTTATAGATCCTACAAACTGTTATTTAAGGTCGCTGCAGCTAGATTTCGTCGCATTAACAGACCGACCAGGAAGCACTACCTTAGTACTTACGTCTCTACCGTCGACTCCTCCACTTTGAATTCAGTTTACAAGTTTCGGAAAATCTCCCGCAAGCACCGCATTGATCCCTCAATTGTTCTTAAACACGGCTCGAACCTGGTCAGCGCAATGCGGTTGCAGACGAATTGGGGTACCACTTTGCGACTTGCTCCAGTGAGAATAGATACAAGGAACCATTCCATTCCGATCGCCTTTTGTTACATTCTTTCAGACTTCTCAACTCCCCCCCTCCCCTTTGCGATACCCTCTTTATTACCACACTTTTTAGTAAGCCGGAATTCCCGGCAGGCCCTCCGGGCCTGCAAGGATGAAGCGCTGGAGCCGGATGGCATCTCTTACCAGATGATACGCCACCTCCACCTGTCCTCCTCAGCATTTCTTCTCACCTTTTACAACCGTATCTGGGTGGATAATATTTTCCCACCCGCTTGGCAAACAACGCACATCCTCACTATACCCAAACCTGGAAAAAATTAGAATTTGGCAACTATCAACCGAACTGTTGCATTAACTTGCCTTTCAAATAGCAAACGCGTCTTGGCGGTTTTCTTTGACCTTGAGAATGCATATGATACGACATGGAGATTGGGGATCTTCCAAAAGCTTGATTCCCTGAGCCTGCGAGGTCAGCTTCCTTTTTTCCGACCAACAAATCCTTTCAAATATGGTGCAACTCCGTATTCTCTAGTTTTTCTCATGGAGGAGGGGGTGCCGCAGGGTAGTGTCCTCAGTGTGATCCTCTTCGCCCTGGGAATCCATGATGTGCTGTCCAATATCTCCTCTCCAGTTCCAAGCTCCCTTTGTGTGGATAACCTGGCAGTATACATCACTGGGACCAGGCTCTCATGCATGGTGCGCCATCTGCAACTGACCATTGATAAACTGTCCACTTGGTGCGATGCAAGGGGCGTTTTGTTCTCCAAGCAAACAACTAAGGCTGTTCTTTTCCGCCGGATAAACCAACAGGGTGCCCGGGAAGAGCTTCCCCCCCATCGTTGGTTCTTTACGTCTCTCCCGTTACATTAGAACCATAGGTTTAGTCATATCTTCCACATATCCAGCTGCCACCGACCACTGGATCTCTTTCGTCACTCTCTTCTCCCACCTGGGGCGCTGGCAGAAGGATCTAGCTCAGGTTTTATATCGACTAGGTGAGATCGAGGTTGGACTACGGATGCGCCATATATGACCAGACTTCTCTTTCATATTTATGCCTTCTACACCCCGTCCAAAATGAAGGTCTCCTTATTGCGACAGTGGCTTTCCGTTCTATGCCTAAGGAGAGGCTGGTGTTATGCCTCTGTCTCTGAGAAGGGAACACCACATGTGTTCCCCGCACGTCCAACTAAAAACTATACCCTCATTTCTGATTTCTATCCTTGAAACTGTGGTATTTCGCCTGCAATTTTGACCATTTGCATCGGTGGTGGCTGATGTATTTGAATACTTATAGATTCCACTTCGAGCTCTTTTGCCTTGTTCGAATGAACATTACACCGATCCATGGTTACATCCATCCCTCACTCCCCCGGTATGCACAAAGATGTGGTCATTTTCTAAGTCTAACCAATTCCTCCCTCAATGCCGTCTTCTCTCAACAGGTGAGTCACGTTGATTCGATAACTGTCTTTACTGATGGCTGCAAGACTAACGATGGTGTGGACAGAGAGAGGTATATGGACCCGGAAAAACGGACAAGAGGAGGGAAGTTTCCTCGATATGAGATACCCATGTGTTAAATGAGTGTGGCCAATTCTGGGTCGTGTCAGCGTCACCTCCCGTTGGTGACATAGGCGAACTGGGAGAGACCAACTGTTCACGAAGGGTTTCACCGAACGGAGTTTAGAACCTAGCAGATCCTCACTCCATCATGCTTGCCAGCAGGACCCGAAACCACTCTTGATGGGGGCCTAGTAGTCGGTTTCTGGGATAAGTCCCATACGGAGTTCTCGAGGGAGATACGCATTGCTGATTTACGGGAGGCAGCCGCCAAAACTGCTGCCCCATTCCGCACGCTCTATTATAAAAACCCCACATGAGAGAGAATCAAGAATGCAAAACTTTCCGCGGGCCGCGGGAGTTGTAAATAATGTTGAATGATGGAACTCTTATGGGATCCGTTGTTGAATTGCGAGAGGCGCGCTGGAATAAATCAAATAATAGTTTTTTTTTTTTTTTTTTTTTTTTTTTTTTTTTTTTTGAAGAGAGAGAGAGAGCTTTTACAGGAACTCTAACGTACCATCATGCTATATATGTTTAGTACAATCTCTTATATGGTATTCTCAGTAGGGATGGCACTGAAAAAATCTATTGATTTTTTCACAAAACTGATTTTTTCACTTGATTTTTTGCCTCCAAAAAATCATGAATTTTTTTGCTTTTTTGATTTTTTTGCTTTTTTTTATTCTTTTTTTCAATTAATTTTTTTTGGATTTTGTGAATTTAATTTTCAATAGGAAATGAAAAAATATATAAAATTTCATAGCAAGAATACTGCTGGGAAAATGCCAAAACCAAGTGGTCCATCACTGTATCTGTTTCAAAATGTTTGTTTTATTTCTGATGTAATATATTATCGTAATTACAAATAACAACTCTTTAGTGTTCCTGTTTCATTGTGTCATAGACTATAAGCTATATTTTAAGAATCTTTCTTTTAGGTAGGGTTTAAAAAATAATACTTAAATTGGAACTTAAAAAAAAGTTTGTTTTACAAATTATATTTCGCGTGACGTCACGATTCTCAAAAAATCAAAATCCAAAAAATAAAAATTATTTTTTTTCTCAATAAATCAAAATCTCCCAACCTGATCTAGAACACGCTAGAGTGGTCAACTAAAGGGCAGTTTATTCATTGTAGGAGGTTAGGTTATACAAATACAGCAAATATGGAAGTATGAATAAAAGTAAGGAATCCAAGAAGATGTTAACATTCTGGCTCAAGAGATAAGGAACGCAATAAAAGAAAGTTTGACAGATTTTCCCTGCAGTATATTCTAGGTTCATCTGGCTAACTCTATCCCATTTATTTTGAGGCGACAGAACTGACGCGGGGCGGAGGGTCCCTGGAACATTTAAGGGCCGCGGTGTGAGGGGTGATATTGCAACGTAATGAGCCCATGTACCTGCCGGGTGAGGCTTGCTACTGTTACGAAGCCAGTCCCGTTATGGTTTCTTGATGATACGAAGCTTTGATCCCCTAGTGCCCGTCTTCCACCCACACAACTTGAATCCCTGACGAACATGAGGAAGGTAATCAGTCGGGGAACGTGGTTATGATTAAAATGACGGAAGGTAATTACGGAGGCGGACTGCTGAGTGATAGAAGCCTCCTTAGTATCAACATCCTCGGTCCCTGGGATACCAACGTGGGGTGGGATCCAACAAAACGTAAGTGGTCAGTTTCCTCAAGAATGAGAACCTAGAAATTGCAAGAAGCAGTGCCACTAGCTCTGCAGTAAAGATTAGATGGCAGAAGGCGATTATGGGAATCTGAGTGTATCAGGAATACACGGATGCTCCACTCCATCGATCGTCATTTGTGCATCAGTAAAGCAGTTTATCGGCCAACGCTGGACTGCCTGGTGGAGGAGAGCGGCGGCATTGAGGGGGAGTGGGTCAGACTTAGAGAAGATGACTCTTTGTGCATAACTGGGGGTGGGGGTGGATGTAAGTGGACGGTGTATGTATTAAAATGGCATAAGAGTGAGTGGATTTAGTATTCCAATAATACCACACGATGCAATGGCAGTGGCAGGCGAATGCACGTTTTCAAGGAGGAATAAGAACTGAGGGTATAGGAGTTCTTAAGTTGGAAGTGGGGACCTGATGTGTTCCTTCTTAGATGAAGAGGTATATGCTCCACTCGGCTTCCTTGGCACGAGGAATAAGCCTGTCGGATACGATAGAACTATTGGACGGGGTTTGGGGGTAAGTTAAGAAGAGAAGTCAGCTTTTGACTCATAGTCAGTATAAAACCTGAGCTAAATCCTTCTGCCAGCGCCCAAGGTGGTAGAAGTGAGGTGACGAAAAACATCCAGTGGTCGGTGGCAGCTGGATTTCGGTTGCTGGATATGTGGAAGATAGGACTTAACCTATGGTTCTAATGTAACGGGAGAGACGTAAAGAACCAACGATGGGGGGGAAGCTCTTCCCGGGCACCCTGTCGGTTTATCCGGCGGAAAAGAACAGCCTTAGTTGTTAGCTTGGAGAACAAAAAGCCCCTTGCATCGCACCAAGTGGACAGTTTATCAATGGTCAGTTGCAGATGACGCACCATGCATGAGAGCCTGGCTCCAGTGATGTATAATGCCAGGTTATCCACACAAAGGGAGCTTGGGACTGGGGAGGAGATATTGGATAGCACATCATTGATTCCCAGTGCGAAGAGGATCACACTGAGGATACTACCCTGCGGCATCCCCTCCTCCATGAGAAATACTCTAGAGAATACAGAGTTGCACCATACTTGAAAGGATCTGTTGGTCAAAATGGTCAAAAAAAAAGGAAAAGGGGAAAAAGGGGAAGCTGATTTCGCAGGCCCAGGAAATGAAGCTTTTGGAAAGTCCTCAATCTCCATGAGGAATCATATGTATTCTCAAGGTCAAAGAAACCGCCAAGACTTGTTTGCTGTTTGAAAGGCATGTTAATGCAATAGGGGTTAATAGTTGCCAAATTCGGATCTTTTTCCCCGATTTGGGTTGGGAGGATGTGCCGCTGTTTGCCCAAGCGGGTGGAATATTCCACAGTAGTGTCAAGTGGCGGAATCTGAGCGGCCAGTTGGAGGTGGGTTATTGTGAGTCCACGCAGAGTAATTTGAGGCCTGAGGCTGCGGAATTGCTCGAAAAGTGGTATGAGGGTCAGCAAGAGGTTGAGAGCTAGAAGGAATGTAAAGGATGAATGGAATGGTATTTGATTATATGAGTCATGGAGCCAGTGCAAGTGGTACGATTCTAAGAACGGAGTTGCAGGGATGGGTTGACAAGATCCGCTTTGATGTATGGAAAGCTAGGAACAAGATAGAGTGAACACAGCGACAAGGTAGGGTTCAGGTGGGCACGTGCCGCTACAGCATTAAGTGAGTTTGGGGGTAGGGGATAAAAGGGACTGACTCATGGAAAATAATCACCGCTCCCCCTCTCTCTTTAGGGCCAAGACGGGCAAACACAAGAGGATCACTATCCTGATGGTTGCAGAAAATGATGGCCACAAAGCTGAATCTCCTGAAGGCAGATAGCCTTTGGATGGTGAAATTCAACAAGTCGGGCTAAAAATCTTCGAAGTTAGAATAGTAACTGTGGCAATCCCATTGCAAGAATTTACCCATGGTGGAAAATGCGATAACCATTCAACAGATCTGTCAGTAACTCTGATGGTGATAGGTTGAGAATCATCAGGGGTTTGCACATCTTTACCTCGGAGAGTACGAGGAATCCGACGTTTCCCACTTGGAGGAGTCTCAAATCCAGGTAGAAGGGGAAGGTGCCGAAGGGATATGGGACGGATCGGGGTGGCATACTAGATGATGATCTAGCAGCCACAACTGATTCGTCTCCAAAAATATGGGTCAGAGAGGAATCCACATCCTCCACTGTCGAATCAATCAATCTAGCGGTAACAGGGGTCACAGAGGTACCAGGATCATGATCCACCGTGTTGGGGATACAAGGTACCCCGCCAGTGCCCTCAATTGTAAGGGTGGGGCCACCTCAGACACATGATCAGAGCTCCGGACAACGTCGGTGGAGGATATTTGTTCCAGTGGGAAGGAGAGAGAGGGCTGAGTCAGGCGGTTGAACTGATCTTCTTTGCTTATCATTTCCCCTGGTGTTCGGACGCAAAGAGGCCGGCAAAAACAAAGATATGTGAAAAATCTAACGTTTGGCAGGGACCGTTGTTACCCTTTTTGTTGTCTCCGAGATAAGTACATAATGTCGGTTTGGGGAGCATATTACAAGGGAGTACAAATTAACCGGCCGCATCCGATTGAATTCAGGGCGCGTAGCCAGGGGGGCGGGGCTTGAATAGGGGGCTGCAGCCCTCCCGAAATTAATCGACAGTGAAATTTTTTCATTCAGAAAACAAACTACAAATATATATATATATATATATAATATATATATATATATATATATATTATAA